>QANT01004395.1:0-28652 GCA_003254885.1 Purshia tridentata | reverse complement strand
TACTAGACATATAATATATAATTTAGTTTAAATGTATTCCTGAAGCCGGTTTGGGGGTTATAATTGATTACTGTTATTTGTTTGACTATCTAATTAAACATTAATTGATGATATGACAGCTGCGGGTCCTATATTTTGTTGACTTGTAAAGCCGAACAACCTCCCAGACTTCTCATAAGAAGTGCTTCAATAGTATGATATGGATATTTGGTTTTTGTACAACTTCCCAAAATCTATATCAAACTTGATGTATTGAAAAATGCTCATGTAAAGAGGTCATTTGGCCTTACAAGTTGGTAAAAATGTGGTACTATCAAGTCATTAATTAACGTATAAATAGACAGTCAGAAATACAATAGTATTCAATTTTCAAAACGTTAATTAATTACTAAATTGAAAACTTGAAAAGGGTGCAAATTGTAACTTTTAAGGCCCGTTTGGTTCAAGTTTTGGAGACCTAGGAATGAGAATCAATTCCATTCCATTGTTTGGTAAGTACATGGAAGGGAAATGATTTCCTGGCCCAAGGGAAATGATTTCCCTTACTGGGGGGAAAATGAAACCCTTGCTGGAGCTTAGGTTTTGGTTTCCCCCCTCTTGGGAAAGCATTTATTACTTTTTCTATTTACTAAATTAACCCTGAAATTTTTAAAATAAATTAAAATAAATATTACTTGTGTTTAATAAATGAGGGTATAATTGGAAAATTAGATCAATTTTATTTCCTTTTCCTACACAAACCAAATAATGGAATAGAAATAAAAAAGAAATTCTTGGTTTACTTTCCTTACATTACCAAACGGGGGAATGTAATCATACATTCCCTTACCCTTGGAAAAGGCATAGGAATTGATTTCCTAATAAATCAATTCCAAGAACCAAACGGGCCCTTAGAGGTGTAAATTATAATTTGCTACAAAATAAATGCATGTTTTGTCCTTGAGAGTGATTAATTCTATGTTAATAACCCTTATTGATTTGCTCTTCATTTGCACATTCCTTCTCAATTTGCCTTTTTTTTTTTTTTTACTTATGACAGTCAACCACATGACATGTTGAGGTATGTAGTGTTACCAATCCATTCAAGTTATAACAAAATACAATTATTAAAATCTAAACTTTAAAGTGTTAATAATATGTGCACGTGCTATATTATGAGTATATTTTTAACACCATTTTTATTAGCATGCAACTTGATGTTACCATCTCACACAATAATTTTTACTTATGATCGAACACATTTGAGAGGTGTTGATTGCAAGTCTTAGTGAAAAAAATAGTTGAACGTTTCACCGGTCAAGGATAGATGGCTGCTTGAGATTATAAGGTTAAGTCAAGTAGTTTAAAGATGACAACCCTTTTTTGGTCCAAAACACCTTTTTGCTCGGTCCAACTTGTTGACCTTTGGACCGAGCAATGGGCCTTCTTTAAATTGGGCCTTCATGGGCTTGTGGAGATAACGACCCTTATGGTGTGGTTATGTTCAGCTCAATCGGTGGGTTGGGTGCTTGTAATTGGCCTTTTTTTAATATTTATTTTAAGGAAGAATGATCGAACTTGAGTGCATGGGACAATTAATTAAATTCTACGACTTTCCAACTGAGTGACTCTAACAACTACCATTTGCAATTGGTTTTAAATGCGTTTAATGATCCTTGCTGGTTGGGGTTTTGTCCTGTTCATTTTGGCTATGGCCCCATTGGGAAACTCCATCAAAACATGATGACTGGTGGATTAATCCTTCAATATTCTGGCATGTTGGCCGTATATAACAACCGAGACAATGACTTGAAGCAGACCATGCACGTCTAAGCCTCCAGCATATGCATCATGCTATGTGGTCATATATATATATATATATATATGAAAATTACAAACAAAGATACATTTTCTGCATCAAAAGTAGTAGTATCATTCAATTTTCTTCAATAAAATTTAAACATACTGCTGATAAAACCATAAGCATCACTTATAAATTTTATTAAACTACTACATATGAAAATCCAAAGTTAACGTAGGTTGTAAACATGTAGTACACAGTGTATAAGACCTATTCAACTAATTAATTACTCAAGGTTAGAACCACTAATGTAGGTTGAGGCAAATATATATATATATGGTTTCAGATATGTTGTAGACCGAACAATACGAAGAAGATCGATGCATGTAAATCAGGGTGCCAGTGCAAATCGATTGATAAGGCAGAATTGTTAGAAAAAAAATTCCAGACGAATTAATTGGTACTGATCGATCATTGCTTAAATTTCGGGCTTAGCTCTCAAATTTTGGAAAGAGAGCTAAACCCTAATTGTAGACACATTTCGTGTGAGTTACCTTTTACTCAAAAATAGAGATACCAGAGAAAACAAAAACAAAAATATAATTACTCTATTATTAATTAACAAAAAAATAGAGCTACACTTTTACTTAATTATTCCATTCTGAACTTGTTTATACCATAAATTCAATTGTATTGTCTTCGTTTGTGAGCTGTGTAGCTTTTGATAACAAGCAATTGACTTAATGAAGGATTACGAAGATCTATTTGTTATAATTCTTTATGATTCAATGATGACATTTTTCCATATACTTTAATCAACATTGTCCATGTAAATGGACAAAAGCTGCAAGATATATATTCAAATTCAATACGCAATTAATTAATAGCACTAGAAACAACAGTGGTTAGTTGGTAATGATCTAAGTCAAGAATGCTAATTTATTAATAAGATGAGTTGTTGCGCCGGAAAGAAAAGGAATACACAAGCTGATTAATTATAAAAAGATAGATACAAACCAAACTTGGATTTATCCGAAATTGGAAAGACATGTTTTTTCCTATTTTATGCAATGAGCCCCATGATGACCATATGCATGTGTGCTTTATACGACATCAAGATGATGTCGAAATCTTAAAGGCTTCCAGATGCATATTTGTTTAAAGTTGACCAATAAGAACTCATGATTCATGAACAGCTCGAGAGCCGGCTGTCACATGAGAAACGTGAATGATTATTCAACTTATCATGTTTAAGCTACCTAGGCTATAGTAACTTTATACCGCATTAACCATTCTTTTAACAATGTAATTTTATAATTTAAATCGTTATTTTTAAGATGAATTTTAGAAAAATTAAATAAAACATAAAACATAAAACATAAATAGTTAATAATGTTTGATTACCATCACAATCATTTTAATATTTTATTATGTTTTATAATATCTTCTTGTATATGGTTGTCAATATCGAAAAAATAAGTTGTCTTACTATTTATGGTTCAAATTAAGAGTAATTTACATTTTATATTTTTGAATCTTAGGATTTTTTCAACTTGTTTTTGGCACTCTAGCTCATAATTGTCATCCTGCACTCTTATTTTTTTCTTTAATCTTTTAATTTTCTTTTATCAATATTACCGAAAATGTCCTTGAAGCATTTTAACCTTGTAAATCTGCTTAATTCATACGTTCGTTTCTTGTAAAATACTCGGTGCATGCAACAAGGCTGCCAAGAACTGCCAACTTTGTGAATCTATGATTGTACCTGAAAGAGCTACCCTTTTGATCAGTCCTTTGTTGGATAATGAAAACAATGGATATATGTTGGTTCAGAGTGACAACAAACTGGTGGTAATATTGGAATTGGATCCTTCTTATGATCGATATAGCCAGCATTGATGCGCGCCATCTTCATCTCCATTCTCTAGTGAAGCTTCTGGAATTGAATGGAATTTCATACAGCTGGCTTGCATTTGATTGGATCTTCATTCCAGAAGTTGCAAGCCAAATCCAGCATCGATCTTTTATCTCTGGGCTCAGGTCAGAGAGCAACATATTAAAGCAGAAAAGAGTACTGATCCAATTTTTGGGTTGACTTAAGTTCATCTGAAAATACTTAAATTATAACCATTTTCTATCTTTTTTTGTTTCGGAAATAGAAGCTTCTATGGATATTGATCAAAGATACTAAGGGTGAAGTAGAAAAAGTTATAGAAGGCTTAAAAAGTTTAGGGGCAATTTTGTCAAAGGATTTGATTAAAGAAAATTAAAACAAATAAAAAAGAATAGAGCAGTGTAGTGCAGGATTACATTTTGATTCTGCCAATCAAATAAACAAAGTTTAAAAATGAAAAAAAAATTAAAGAAACGTCTTTTCCATCTCGATCTATAATCAACCTTTCTAATCGAACTAATATCAGTTTTGAAAGGGACAACCAAAGAGGTCTTAATTTGCAGGAACATAATCAGAATATACAAATATACAAATATGTCTGCCTTTTAATAAGATCGTGTTGTTAAGTATTTTTAGTAAAATCTTATTTTTTTAAGCAATTTAATAGTTGGCCAAGCAAGTGGGCTGCCTCCTTCTCACCTCGCCCCTTAAGCCTGGTGTCTTTCAATAAATACAATTCATTTATATAAATTCAACGACTTATAATAAGTCACATAAATTAGTATTATTAAAAATAATAAGTCGTTCAATTTATATATATGAGTTGATTAGATTTGATAATGAAAGACATTAACAATATCTTGTCTAAAGATAGAAAAGCTAAATTTATACCCAAAAAAAAAAAATTTATATTGGCTCTTGAATATCGAATTGCGCTCAATAATTCTTATTATTTGGATATTCTTGATGCATGGTGATTCTTATTATTATGTTTGGGTTAAATTAATTTTTCGATTATATATATATGAGTAACTGATTAATGATCATGATGCATGGTGATTCTTATTAATTATTACTTTTTTGGTTATAAATCAATTAAAAATATGTTGAATGACTTTAACCCCACTAGCTAACTAATAATTTTAATCCCTAATTAATTCCAAACGTGTTCTTAGTTTTCAGGGAGCACATGCACTCACGCAGCTGGACTAAATTTGTCAGCTTTACCACTTTGCCATGTCCTCGACTCTTCATAGTCAACAATTGACACCTTTTAATTTGCTCAAGAAAAGGAAAAATTGACAACTTTTAATATGGAAATGCTAGACACTGAAGCAAGTAGGTATTATTTGGGTACTTTTTTTTTTTTTCCATTTATGGATTTATGAATTTTTATACACTGTCTTGGACATTTTATGTTATTATTGCCAGTGCACCGACAATGGTAGCTGCTTCTTATAAGTAATTAATTATAAAGGGGTTGAAAAGAGTAACATGGACTTTAAAGTCATTGCTGGGAAGATCATCAAATATATGGGTGGCAGTGGATTGGCTTTGGTTTATCATAATACCAATTATACTCTTATTTCAAACTTTTTCTCTTTATGATTGATGGTAGATGATCATAGATTAAGAAGATACTGAAAACAACCATAAACAGCCAATCACCTCGATCTCTTCTCTAATATATATATACATATAATGGGGAAGTAGTATACTTTCTGATAATTGCATTTTTTTTTTTTGCCACATTCTATTTTTTAGAAATTATTCTACCAAACAAAAAATTTTTTTTCTTAATTTAATGCATCCCATATTTTAAATTCCTTGTAAATCTCCATTAGATCTACTTATAAATAAATTATAGTTCTTAGTTATATTTGGTTCTTTTGGATCTTGTAACTTAGTGTCCCTCAACAACTATAATCTGAATCGATCCTATTCTTATCAGCTAGAATTAGAGAGTTTATAAGGAATATATGGCCTCTGTGACCTCTGTAAAGTTTCATATAACCTCTGTAACGTTTGTTCTATATATAGAAGGAATCTCGTCTCATATAGTGTATGAAAATTCTGGAAAATTTCAAGGGTTTATCCCAATATATGTATAAACAATTGAAATTTTCAACAAAATTTCAATAATTTTGATTCAGTAATAATAATATCACGAAATCTCAAAAAAATGAAGAAAATTTTCAAAATTTAATTTCATGTTTATGAGACATGTAGCTAGGATCATTAGGTAAATTAATTATAGGCGGTGCATAATTTGAGGAATTAACTGTCACAAAAAATAATAAAGGAGGTAAAGTGCAAAGCTGGTCATAGTTTAGGAGGAGTTTTTGTAATTAAGCCTTTAAAACTATTCCCAAATAATGGGTTTTGCACACCCAATTAATAGGTCTCATGAGCTTTGCCAGCATATACTCTCTCAATATGTGTATCTCATTTGCATGCAAGGAGTGTAATTTTAAAAATTTCGACAAAATTTTAAAGGTTAAATAAATGAGCCATGTCAGATTTGATCTCCACACTTCATGGTTAAATAATCCAAAGGTCAAAAGCTTGTGTCAAAATTTATGTTAAAAATATAATGCAATGGATCCGCCATAAATTTCTGAATCCTTATGAACCACAAAATTGCAAAATATATAAACAAATATGTTGATTAATGAAAGCTAAAAAGTATGATAAAGTCAATAGATTGAGCATTGCCAATTGGTATTGATTTGGGTTCTCAATATATAAATCAGAATAATGGTTTTCCAAAAAATTCTGAGATTTATTATCATTTTATTGCATTAGGGATAAGTGGATAACCAAACTGTAGTAACATTCTGAATTTTCTTGTTTTTGATAATTAAATTCGAACATTCTGTCTTGAAAGAAGAAGAAGAAGAAGAAGAAGAAGAAAAATTAAGAAAAAATATTACATTTAAGAAAGAACAATTAACATAGGAGCCCGACCGATCACTAATTAGGCCCCTAAAAAAGTTGAGCAAACCTCTTGAAGTGCCTGTTTGTTTCTTCCCCATAAAAGAAAATAGACCAAGTACGTTTTGGCTTCCTTTGCCAAACCCCAAAACATAGAAGAAAGATATTTCATTACAGATTGATACCGAAAACTCAAAACCTCTCAAAAAAGCACCTAATAATTCAGGCCTTGAGGTTCCTTAATTGTCACAGCAGGTGGGTAATTAAACGTGATTACCAACGAGTCAACCACGCAAAAATCAGAACGAAAAACCCTCCAGAAAATTATACATATAGAAACCCTCATGGCAAACAGGCTTTGGCACTGGAACACTCCATTGTGCATGGTCATGAAAAATAGAAAGATTCACAGGGAACGAGACATGGACTTGTCTCAAAAGGTTGGGAAATTAAAGAGAACTTTCAGCTAATTGAGATGTAAATGCATGGCTGATTTGGCAAGCTAGCTAGCTATCAGATCATGTACAGGTTGAAGAAGTAGAAACATCCTCTGAATAGCACATGCATATATGCCCCATGGCATGTCACATGAACTTCAACAGAGCCACTCGCAAGCTTTTTGCTAGATCCTTCACTGACATATTGAATTCATCATCCATCTACAAGAAAAAGGCAAATATCAGTCAACAATAATTGGTATATTAATTAAGGATATCTCTCCAAGTTACATCGAGGTCTTTTCAGATAAAATCTCATACTAAACATATATACCAAGGTAATTAAGTTGGGAAAAATATTGGAATAGCAATAGTGCTAAACTTTTTGTTTCTAGATAAGCATAATATATGAAGACAGAAGTTATATATCTGTACCAGAGCAATAATGGTTATGTCTAGAGTGGAGTTTCCAAATGGCAAGACACTGCTATTAACCACAGACAGTTGAAGGTTTTCTATTTCGCTTAGTATTTTCACCACAAATCCTTTTTTTCTCTCACAGTGGATTCGAACCAATACATCCTTCTCTGAAACTCTCGCTTCAATTTCTGGGAGTCGTGCTTCATCATCGAAGTTTTCGTCGCATGAAGAGGTGTCATCATCAGCAGAGAGCTGAGACTTCTTCACGAATACTACGGATTCCACAGTTCTCTTCTTGGTTTGTTCCTCCAGCAGCTTCACCCGTTCTTGAAGCTGTTTCACATACTTTATAGAATCCCCAAGAACTGAAGCTTTGTCCATCTACACCCAACAAATTCAAGCATTCTAGTGTTAATTTGTACCCCCCTTATATGATCATTGTTAGAATACAAAACAACTGTTCTCCCAAATCAAGGGCTTAAAACGAACTTTTTATGATATCAGAGCAGAAGATCTCGAGTTCAATCATATAACATTATAAAATAGCAAGGGAATGATCGAATTGGGGTTTGATTAACTTGATAAAGAAAAATTTAGTACCTTCTTTAGGCCGGGAACAATGGCGGAAAGAGCTATGAAACGCTGGCTGAGCTTTTCTCTCCGCTTTCTCTCAGCCATTATGTGGTCTTGAGCATGTGAAGGTGTTCTAGTTATTGAGTAAGGCCTCTTAGTCCCCTGCTGGCTGCAGGATTTTATTGCATAGTCTTGATTCTCCATGGAACACTTGGAAATTAAAGGTGAAAACTGCATATTTATTTGGGAGGGTGCCTCATCCTTTGGCTTCAAGGTAGGATCAAAGTTATTAGAGAACTGCCGAGGCTTGGAGGGTGGTGATAAATTCATGTTCTCGAAAGAAAGAATGTGGGAGGAAGAAGAAGAAGGTTTTGGTGAAACATGTTCTGTGATGGCAGAGTTCCAGCTATTAGTCTTGAGCAGTTTGGTTGGCCTCTCAAAGCTGGTCTGAGAAGTCTCAATGGATGAACCACCACTTAATGTGGTGGTGGTGTTTTGGGCAGTCAAAGAAGGGTAAGAGGAGTAACTCTCAGAAGAAAAAGATTGTTGGAATTTCTCCCCAAGGGCAGTGGCAATGTCATGTGCTGTGAACCCTTCATCTAGAGTGGTCAAGTGGCATTGAGGAATGAAGTTGTAATCATCCATTCCCTGCAAATCGTAACACAAAAGGCAAAAATTTTAGAAATTGCTCCCACATGAAGAGATAATAAAGAAATTAAAGATGACAAAAGGTACAATTTGCTTGCTATATCATACATAGGAAATTTTCTATTGCACAGTCTGGTCTATCTAGATAACTAGTTATGCGAAATTTGTCTAAATCTATATTCTAGATTGAAAATTTGATAATATAACATGTCAAATGCATGGAAGGAAAAGTTTTTTTTGTATTACACCATATTCTCAGAGCATTACCAATTCATCAGAAAACCATTTGGCTGATGATACGTCCATTAATGTGTCTGATAAGCTCCTCTGTTTAGTAAAGAATCAAGGTAAATGGAAAAAATGATCCTGGAAAGAAAGAATCACTGTCAGATACCAGTATCAAACAAGACCCTTATGAAGAAAACCAAATTGGTGAAACAAAACCAGAGTTCAACACCCAAAAACAACATTGAAAACAAGTTGCAGATTAAAGACAGTAAGGGCCTTAAAGACTGCTTTATTTTCATGCATTTTTTGGACCATGGAGTTGCTATTGACCAACCATGAAAAGTGAGGAATGGAAGCTTACCCTTCTCTTTTCTTCAATTGCACAAAGAGCTTAATCTTTTTTTCCAACTGGCCTAGAATGCACTTCTCCACCTGCAGTTTTATACAGTATGTTTGTCCATCCATTCCTTTACTATCACGTGTGAAAATTCAAATTTTTTGCTGTTATTGTCTCACTCATTCATTATTGAAATGAAGGGGGTTGACGTGAGGTGAAATCATGGGCATATAAAATAATTGACAACTTGTTCTGGGAAGAGATACTGGATCTACAGAAATTCATAAAAAACAAACGTTATATTTGTAGTTCCCGATGATACTGCCAACCAGATGCCTAAAAATATTTTAAATTTATTCTTCAATAAATTACTATTATTCACTTACTAGGCCCATCCATTTTTCATGAAATGAATTTTCTGACCAAGAAAAATGGAGATAATTAATTAATTAATTCATGCTGATGCATCCATATCTTATCTTCTTCTTGTATTTGTTTACTTATTTCTATTTGTTTTCTATGGAATTCTGGCAATTTTTATTTGATTGGGGTTTGTAGACCCCGGCCGGGCTGTGGTACGTTGCTGTCTGTTTCTTTTGTTTTGGCATTTGCCCTCTTCTAACACAAAAAACAAAAACAAAATGTCTAGACATGAGAATTTCCACACCAACCAAAATCATTATAAAAATTTTGAGAATTGATAGAAGAGCTGATTAATTATTTTTCAATGATCAGGACATGCAGTGTGGTGAAAGAAATGAAAGGATAATACGAAAATTTGTTTTTTTTTTTCCTCTGACCTCTCAATTAATTAATGAGGGGAAGAAATGTGATTGTGAAAACAAAAAGAAAAGAAATTCCAAATTGCCAAAAGGTCATAACTAGGTAAGCACTAGGCAGGCAGTGATGTAAAGTTTGGAAAATGACAAGACAATTGAGCCAAGTCCTTATGAAAGCCTGAAAGGTGATAGATCGATATACATGAATTAATTAGTCGACCCAATTAAGACTCATCAAGCTTAAGCCTTTCTTTTTTTGGTTCAAGTTGGTGTGGAACTATGTCACTTATAAATTCAATTGCCAAGTCAGATGGCCAGCAGATGCCATGTCAGAGGACAAGTCAGCATAGAATTATTTCATGTCTGTAAGTCAGGAATTACTTGTTAGCTAGAGTAGTTGGCTGAAGTAGTTATGCAGATAATGAAGATGCTGTATTCTCTGTTAAGAGACAAAAGGGCAAGCATTGTATTGATTGATTTCATAAGGCTCTCTCTCTCTGTCTCTCTCTGTCTCTCTCTTTTGTTTTTTCTATCCAGAAGTATCTTAATTCTAACCAGTTCAAATCCCAATTCAGATTCATACTGCATAATTTTTGCACATTGTCATAGGCCGTCTCTTAATGTATCATCCTTCACTTAAGATCAGTTCAAACTCTGGATCTCATATGTAACAGATTCAGCTTCAATCTCTACAACCATTTCATGTTACAATCACTAAACCACGAATTCTTAAACTGTCCGAAAATAATTCAACAATGTAAATCAAACAGTACATTCATTTGGGGTCATCATGAGTCCCACAACATTTATTTTCCTTTTTGGTCTTTGTTTGCTTCTAACTCTAATATGTTCACTTCGATCAGTTTTCTTATTGTAAGCCAAGATTGAGTAGTGCAATAGTAATCAAGTACTACATGATTCAGTCTGTATAGTCAGTGCCTTGCAATATGAGCATTATTGTTGTATGGATTATAATTAAGTTTGTAAAAGCATAACTTCCTAATTGGACGGAGCTAGAAGTTCTGAAAGAGAAGTAATGCTTGACAATTTCTTTTCATTTGTGTTTTGCAGGCTTTTAAACATATCGTTTGTTTACAAAATTAAGACTCTATCAAGGAGGTTACACGTACCAAGTTATGCAAAAAGCTTCCATTAATTCTAATCAAATCAAATTAAAATAACTTAAGGTGTAGCTTGTCCTTTTACTCAAATTTAATTTCTTTCATCAAATTAAGAATACATAAAACTATTTAGACTTTTGTTTACAATCTTTCTAATAGATCGAGGTGGGACTCACCTGTTTACCACATTAGTATAGATCACATCTCTATTACAGAGATGATTCACAATATAATC
Source organism: Purshia tridentata (assembly GCA_003254885.1). Classification (NCBI taxonomy): domain Eukaryota; kingdom Viridiplantae; phylum Streptophyta; class Magnoliopsida; order Rosales; family Rosaceae; genus Purshia; species Purshia tridentata. The sequence continues at coordinate 17,266 of QANT01004395.1, read as the reverse complement.
AGTTGAGATGATTCCAGTACGTACTGACACTCTTACAATATGTTCACACAATCCACAAAAGTATACGAAGAGTTTTGTACGAACTCCTCATCATGCTGCATGTAGATCTCACTACATAGTAGTGGATCCGACATTTATGAGCAAGAAAGACATATAAAGAGATCACATATATGTACAAGGTTCATAAAATAACCTAGCTACCTAGCTATATTCTTCTGATCGGGAAATAATTAAAGATGGTGTATATTGGTTGGAGCTCGTTTTGGGTTGAATTTGGTCCAATGAACTCCCATTAATTGGTACCCTCAGAATTCAACTACTGAAGAAGAATGCAAGAAAATGCAGAGCACAGTGTGATCAACGTTTCGTACTACTTTTCAAGAGCTAATAATTTTTCTTAGCCACGGCCTTCAGTGAGAAGCAAATTTAATGTATTATGCATGGTGAATATGAATCATCATGTCAGTGTCAGTCATTATTCTGCTTTCGGTTTACAGCTGCCTTTCACTTTTCGTTTTACAGCTGCCTTAATTATACATGCATGCTATTACTATTATAAATGGTTTATTTTTGTCTTTGGTTTGAATAAGCTCCAATTTCAAAGTGCACAAGTTTAAAATTATCTTAGTTCTAATCTTCATCAAGTCCAAGAAAACAGCAAGCAATATGAGGAACCCGTGAAGAAAATATTTATTTGAGTACTGGAATTTTATTTTTCATGGTATTTATTAATTTGATATACATTATTGATTTATTTTTTTATAATTTAAACTTTTGAAAATATAATAATTAATTGGTTAGTAATATTACGAGCATAGCAAATCTAACTGATAGAGCCTATTAGTCAATGAAATGGTGAAAATTAGACACCAACTTCTCCTCACAAGGATAGATGGGGCGATGCAAGTAAGATAATTGTAGATCCAACTTTTTATTCACTCGTGAGATTCGGGCGGTCTAGGAGGGACCACCACGACTCTTCTCTTCTCGAGAATTCATACATCCCTTATCAGTATATGGATAGCTATCTCTCAAGCACAAGTTTAGATTCAGACAATCTTTTCTCTCTCTATGTTTATTGTATATATCAAGCCAATGATAATTAAAATAAATTCTATATAGGGGATAATATTTTCTTATCATAAAGTTTTATTACCAAACTTTAAAATTGGTTTGTTTTTTTTGTCATCCTAAGAGTCTCTAACAGTCCAACGTCACAATTTTCCTCATGAAATAGGAGTTTCTCTTGTTAATTAGTTTGATTCTTAATTAGATGTATATTAGAATTACAGTCTATCAATATAACATTGTTATATTACCGATAAACTATACATGTACATGCTATTTGTATTATATTGTATATTAATGGCCATTAACTAATCAAATGATGATGTCCACGATCTGTGGACTCATTTTTAATTTGCCGCCATCCAATGCTTATCATCTTGACCGTCAAACCAAACTCAAAATACCGACAAAAAAAGGTCTACAGTCATCGCTATCAACCAGCAGAGCAGTGAAAACAAACGAATGATCAGAGCACTGAGCAGGTGGTCCTTTGATGCTACGTAAATCAAGCTAATTGTTGTTAAAATATAATCACAAATTCACAATCATATAATTTGATAATGCTCAATTCTAACATGTGCAGGAAATATCAAAAACTTTTTTTATTCAGCTGATGCCAAAATTAATATAAAGGTTCCCTAATCCACTGACCACGTCATGGAAATTACAAACATAATCCATCTCAAAAACAAAAAATATAATAATGATAATAATGTTTAAGATTGATTTGTTGAGATCCGTATCTTTTGGTTTAATCTAAATGACAAGGTTGTTGATGGCTTTAATCCCAAAGAATGGGGCAGAGCACAGCAAGGTTGCTATGTTCCAGGCTAAGTCAGTCAGTCCATTAGTTAATGTTTCTATGCTCACGTTGAAGAATTTCATGACCAACCTGGCAAATCTAATAAAGAAATGCAGCTCATCGAAGCAAGTACTAATTTGTCTTTTTTGGGTGCCTTCCTCACTAATCACTAGCTAATTAAGCACTCTCAAGTCTTAATACATTTCTGGTGATGACTAATGTGTTCTTATTAGGTGGCTGGGCCCACCATTCCCCCAGTTTTGTGGTGTGCTGTTGTGTTGCTGGGTTACTACTTGGGTATGTATGGTTATCCACCATTCCATACCTAAAAGACTACGAGATTAGTCATGTTCTTTATGCTAAGTTTTTCATTGTCTTTCTATTATATGTGAATGTAATTTCTAAGAAAGTGGGTCCTGCGTCGGTCGAATTAAAAAGACTTGCACACAACAATGTATACAATATACTTCTTATGAGTGCTTTTTTCTTGTAAGGAACAAGAGATGTAGAAAAAATGTAGAAAAAGAGGGTGCAAGAGAGGCTCATTGGTCAGTGTAAGAGGAGCCCATCGATTAGTGTGAGAGAGGCCCTTTTTTGTCCGTAAATTCTCTCCAGAGAGAAAAATCCTACTTTTTATATCCAATTATTCAATGTATTTATTACGTAACCAGTTATTATAAATGTGACATCGTATATATCCATCATATGAAAAATTTTATCATCTTATTTATGTAAAATGTATAAATTTAAAAACTACATACTAAAATAAAGTCTTTTTATTTGTAACTCAGACAGCCCATAGTTTGCAATTTCAATTGAAGGACTTGACATATTACATTTCTGTATTCAAAGCTCATAGGCCATCCCTCACTTTGTTAAGAACAGAATCTCACATAGAAAATTTATAGTCATTAGTCTAGCTAGCATTCGAGCTTCAACATAATAGTAGAGAAAAACAATTCATGTATATCACATATCCAATGTAATTCATCCACGGTTTAACTCAATCATAAAGAATTTACTCTGTCTGTCTACCAAAAAAAAAAAATATTTACTGTGTCTTATTTATGTAAAATATGTTTGATAACTGCATTCTAACAGTAGAGTTTTGAAAATAAAATTTCTCATCTAATATATATTATCTTTGACTTATATATTTACTGTAATTTAACTTTGAATTGAATTTGACGCATAGAGAAACTCAAAATTAAGTTTTCCTTAACAATGTATAGTTAACAACGTTATGACATCAGCTTTGAGAACCAATTAAAGAAACGAATCTAAGAATCTTTGTTTGCCATCTCTTCAATCAATAAAATCGAATGACAAAATAATCAATAAAATCAAGCACACAACTACAAAAGCACAAACCAAATCCATGCATTCATGAACCATCCTAATTTCATGTATCAATCACCCAAAAGCACTAAACATGTGCAGAACATTAATCAGTGTGCCATGTATAGCTGGAGGCTGGAGCTTCTAGAAACTGGCCAATGGAATCCATTGAATTCAAATGAATAAAATCATAATTCAACATGTAATAAATGTGTGCTTTTCAATTGCATGTGTATCATATCCCAAGTGCTTTTTCATCGGATTATATATGAGCTGTACTTTGGCCACTTGAAGACCCATGATCTGTAAACATGTTTTGAGGATGGTTGCAATGCATGGTGCAAAAAGGTTTCAGATTCATTTTTTAAACTAAAGAATTTTTAAATTCTTGAAATCTAAGAGTTTCTCATAGCACAATCTAACAAAATTTAAAATGAACAACGATATTACTCAGTACATCAAGCCTTTGGATCATCATCAGCTGTTTGATTCGCGATTCAAAAACTGTTTCAAAAAATTATCTTTCATATTCCATCTATAAATAGTAAGGATAAAAATGAAAAACAGTATCCAGAAATAGGATACCAAACAGACTCTGGAAATATAGATATCTTCCATTGCCAATTGCTTTATGCTGTCCCACTTCCAATGATCTGTCCATAAAATATATGCATCATCAATATTTTTCAGTTCTTTGGGCATGAACCCTACCCTGCCTCTTTGGTTCTATGTTCAACATCAACTTTAAATAAAACTCTTTGAGAACAACTGAACAAGGATGTGTTGCATCACCAACTAAATGAACAAGCTGCTATTTACTTCAACCCAACTCTATCCTGCACTTTTCCTTAATTCCTTTTGTTGCACGCAAAGACTTTAGTTAGAAGAAGGATACCGTCTTTGGAAACCCAACACTAAGCTCCTTTAGCCCAAGTATAACGATAAAGGCCTTTAAATTTATGAGTCTATTGGGTTGGTTTGCGGTTTGAAGTGACACATAAACCAATCCGAACTGTCTGATCAAATGTGATGCAATCATGTTGATTGCTGAGACTGGAGGGGCCATGGCCACGGCGAATTTAACTGAAAATTCTGTCACCTTCAATGAAGAGCGATTTAATAGACCGATCATTAGCATGTGGTACTATCTAAACTGCCTTGATGACTACAGAGGTTCAGAACTTGTGTGTCCAAATTACCTAGCATTTTTCAGATCCTGCACATCTTGGACCTCTCACTTCTAAACCAAGCAAGTGAACCAATTTGATTTACACAGAGCCAAAAACTGACGACAAAAGGACCCTGCACCATTGATATGTGTTTAACACACCATTGCTTTAGCATTTAAAGTTTGCTTTGCAGTTTGTCCCTGCTTAGTAAATCTACCCAACCACATCCAGTTTTAGAATATCACTGATCAGATTGCAGGTCTGTTAGTTTTCAGTTCCATGGATATTCGTCCTCTGAAAAACAGCACATACATGCTTGCATCCACATGTGCACACCCAAACGCATTAACAAACACAGAGAGGGGTTCAAAATAGCTTAAATAACAATTAGGAGACTAACTTTAAATTGATATTCAAAAAGGAATGTTCTAAAATACAATTAGACAATTAGTAACTGAAGATAAGACTCACACAGCGAATGGCCTAGGCCTCAAAACAAAATGCACCGGGTATATAGCAAATCAGTCGCAATCATTTACAGTACAAGGAAATGAATCAGTTCTTCTCCTGAGTCCAGATCTTCACTGTCTTGTCATTCCCAAGTGCACCAGACGCAATTATGTTCTCAGTGGGGTGACATGATACTGATATAACAGTGTCTGTGTGGCCTTCCAATTTCTGAACTATTTTCCTGGTCTGCAATTCCCACAAGTATATACAATGATCTTCAGAACCGCTTACAATGTATCTCCCATTTGTCACAGAAAAGGTGGAAGCAATGCAGAATCTGGAGCTCTTGTGGCCTTTGTAAGTCTTAAGACATTTCCCAGTTGAAAAGTTCCAAAGCTTCTACAGACACAAAAAGAACTTCCAGATGAGTTGTATAACATAACAATGAAAATAAACCACTACAGACAGAAGACTGGATGCCAGTCACTTAATGTCAAAAACGCAAATAAATTTAATACTACAAATACAAAAACGTTACCAAATGGCCATATAATTAGCAATTCAATTTATCACATAGTTCTTCACAGTCAATTTTTATTGTACTTGTATTCATGTTTGTTGTCGTGTGGTTAACCTAGGTTCAATCCTTGGCAGCAATGCAATAACATCAGATAGAATAAATCTAGAGAATTAGTACAGGAAGTATCTATATGCCCTAATATATTGGGGAAGAATCTTAATTTTCCCAAGGCAAACTTAGTAAACTTACATTCTATAAAAAATTTTAAAACCTACAATGTAGTTTTAAGGCGCACTGCTCAGAAAAAGAGAAACAAATACAGTAAAAAGCAATCTACACATACTGCATATCATGGCATAGTTAAAAATTCTAAATGAAAAGTAGATTACCTAAAGAAATTATGTCTTAATAGGTCTCTCAAATGTGGCATCAAATATATCAGCCTAACCTAAACACTCAGTTCATAAAAAGTTCAAAAATCATTTTTCCACTACTTTTCTTATCCAAAACCAATTATCAGAACTTTTCATTTTATATAAACAACATTACTCACTAAGGTTGAAACTTCGGGTAAATACATGTACAAAGCTGCCCCTTTCCAACATCAATTTTCAATTCCCAAACTAACTGAGTTCAAATACGTAATGTAACAAACACCCAGAAGCTTGACAAAGATTGTATATGAAGATATCCAAAACAACTGATAAAGTACACAGTAATTCAGCTTTTGCTTTGTCCGAGAAGCTAAAACTTAAATTTCTATTCTTTTTACTCATAAAGGTTGACTTGAGTACAAACAAGTAGGCAATCGATATTTACAATCCCCTTTTCAAATCAATTTTCCATGCACAAGTTAACAGAGTCCAAACCTAATGTAACAAATGCCCAGAATATTGACAAGAATTGCATACAAAGCAAATCAAAATAACTGATAAAATACGAAGTACAACCGATACTTCAGCTTTTGCTTTTCCAGAAGCTAAACTTAAATTTCTGTTCTTTTTAGTTTCCAACCAACAATGACTTCTAAAGTTCAAGTACTGAATTTTAGAAGAAGCAAGCATTCACAGCTCAGTCAAACAACGCCATTCAATCTAACAGACATTAAAAACAAAAACAAGGAGAAAAATTAGAAATGGGTTTACCAATGTATCATCCAAAGTACCAACAAGAATGAACTTGCCATTGGGCGAGAACTTGACAAAGGAAACCGGGGGATTCTCATCGTCGATCAAAGTCTTGGTACAGTGGCCAGTGGAGGCATCCCAGGTCCTACAGAGCCCATCGTAGCTACTGGAGACGATGACGGAGCCGTTGCGATTAAAATCGACGGCGGTGACGGGGTCGGAGTGGGCGGGGAGAACCTTGAGGCACTTACCGGTCTTGACGTCCCAAATGCGCACAGTTTCGTCGAATGAGCCGGAGACGATGATGTTGGACTGGGGGTTGAAGTTGGCGCAGAAGACGTAGTTGGTGTGGCCGTGGAGGGTCTTGATGAGTTGGCCGGTGGCGACGTCCCAGAGGCGGAGGGTCTTGTCGTCTGAGGCGGAGACGAGGAAGCGAGAGTCGGCGGAGAAGGCGAGGTCGGAGACGCCCTGAGAGTGGCCCTCGAAGGTTTGGGAGGCGGAAATGGTGGGGCCGGCGGCGGAGGAATCGGAGAAATCCAAGGAGTAGGTGCGGATGGTCTTGTCGGCGGAGCAGGAGCCGAGGAGGCGGCCGTCGGAGGAGAACTTGACGCCGGAGATGGCGCTTTTGTGGCCTGTTAGGGTTTCGAAGAGGGTGTAGGGTTTGAAAGACTCCAATGGTGGCGGCTCCTCCGTCGACATTGCCTAGGCCAACCTCCTATTTTGATTTTGGGGGTCGAGGGTTTTAGGGATTTTCGAAGGGAGACACAGAGAATGAGACTCAGCTTCCCGCTCTGAAGCTACGAGAGCCAAAAAGTGGGTAACATTCAATCATATTCATACACACACTTTTCACCTAAAAATGAGATATTTTAGATTTGAGTAACAACTTAATTGTTTATAAAATACTTTTCGTAAAAATATTAACAACCCATTGTTTTCACTTTTAACTTATGAAAAAGAATTCTATATCAATTCATGAATTATATTTATGACACAAATTCTATATCTATGAATATGACTTTTTTAAAGGAAAAATGACTATTTGTGACCTAAATTCTCTTAAGGTCATTCATAAATACTTTTTATTAATATAATAATTCTAGTTAAATGCATTTGTCTAGTCAAAATTATTTTGACACTAACTTAAACTATTTATTATTTAGTGTATTAGAGTTAGCTTAGTTGGTGGAGAATAAAAGTTTTTCTTACACATTCAGATTCGAATCCCCCTACCTTCTCTATAATTAAAAAATATATATTTTATATCAACAAATTAAGTCATATATAAAATTTGCGTCAAGTAATCAATTCTAGTTAAATGCATTTGTCTAGTCAAAATTATTTTTACACTAACTTAAACTATTTATTATTTAGTGTATTAGAGTTAGTTTAGTTAGTCGAAAATAAAAGTTTTTTCTACACATTCAGATTCGAACCTTTTGACCTTCTCTGTAATTAAAAAAAATATATTTTATATCAACAGAATAAGTCATATATAAAATTTGCGTCAAGTAATCAATTCAAACTCACTAACATTATATTGGAGGTCTACCCTCTGCTAGAAGCTTCTCCATGAGGTTTACACTATTCTATCTATCCCTCTGAGTTCTATGCGTGGCTTTGATAAACTTATCCATCATTATCATAAAATGGGAATAAACGGTAAAAACTGGGTATTGACTTGCACTTTCTACTAGCTTGCTTTAGGGTGTGGAGCTAGCTCCGGGGCTCCTACCTAAGGGTTTTGCCTAAGGTTGAGTTTTTTGTGTGGAATGTTGTAGAATATTTAGCCTTGTAATGTGGGATTAAGGAAAAAAGGGGTTATTCTGTCTCCTATTTGTCAACACTGTCATCGAGAGGAGGAACATGTGTTTCATGTTATTTGGCGCTGCAATGGACTTGGCATTATTCTTCGCAATGCTGCTGGTGAGTTGATGACTGCAGCAATGAAGTCACTTGTGGGCTGCCTTGGGTCTACAGCTGTGGAACTGCATGTTATTGCTTTTGGTTTAGGGATTGCTCATGAAGCAAGCTTCCACCAGATTGAGGTCGAAACTTGTTCAACAACATGAAGATCTTTGCGCTGAGGGTGAGCTTGTTCAAGAAATTCATGTCTTGAGTAGTTACTATAGTTTTCTTTCTTTCAAGCATGTTCTTGTTTATGTAATAAAGCCGCTCATTGTTTAGCTAGGCATGGATTAGATTCTGAATCTCCGGTTGTATAGATGGAAGAAGGACCTAGTTGGCTCATGTGACTTTTGCAATAAGCATCACTTAATATAGATATTAATGCATTCGAGTAGTGTTATTCAGAGAATTGGCCGTAGTTTAAAGTCATTCCGATTTTTTTTTTTTTTATACCAACTAATAAACAAATCCATTATCTCCTCCCACAAGTCACGCTTAGGATTTGCTTTCTGCATTTTGTACAAAACTGAAAAGTAACCAAATGCATTTTGTACTTATTGTGCAATATAATAAATACAGGGAATTGACCAAAGAAAATGAATACATAGAAATAAAATCAATCAATTGAAATTTCATTGCTCAAAAATTAAAAATTAAAAGAAAAGGCTTAAAAGTTTCAAATAGAAATAAATATACAAAGAACAATAGTTAGAAAAGAGTGTTCATAAAGAGAAAGTAGAAGTTCAATTCTCTGTTCTTCTAAAGAGAATGATATTCTATGCTAGAGGTTTTGTTTAGCATTGTGCAGAATTTCACAATTAGTTTTCATTTACTGTAGGTAGTAAGGTTCATAATCAACCCGGGTCTCCCTAAGAGGAGAGTTAGACTTGGGTCTTGTTTTCAAGAAGTACCACAGGCTGGCCCTTAAGGCATGTTCATACCATATGTACACATCACTAGAACTACATTCCGCAAATTTATGTATCGGAACATACGTATTTAACTACCTCTCTTTCATTTCTCTTCTTCCTCCTATCCACTCTACCTCTTTGCACAAAGTGGTAAACCAAAAAGAAATCCCTTGCCAAGTTCACCTACCGAGACCCCAACACTACTACACATGTACAGACGGGGGGAAGTAGAGAGGATAAAGAACAAGACAAGGAAAGAGAAGAGGTAAAAACAGAATATAACAAGGTTATAAGCGATTGGAAGGGTGTCTTCAGGGGTCGGAGTTGTAGGAACCAAAAGAAATTTACCCTGTAGTAGCGAATGGAAGAATATGGGATAAAGCTGGAAAGTTTGAGGTTTCAATCTTGTGAACCCGTACTTCGAGCTGAGAATATCAGGACCTTTTTTTAATGGGATGTATCCATATCTTCAGTATAAACTGTTGCCTATAAATCTGACTTGGCTGCTACTCATTCCAACAGGACCGTTATAGAGATGTTGCCACTTGCCTCAAAGTACTATTCCATCCATCCTGTGTGAAAGGCTAGTTCAACTTAGAAATATAGGAATTATATTGCAATACAATTGAAAAGAGTGATGACATAAGTGTTGCAGCACCTAAAAAGCAAATAGAATATGATTTTGATCGATACAAGGATGGCAGTAACCATTACATCTATAGGCCATTTGGGACGTTTAAAACAGACAACGATCATGATTTAATCTCATATTTGATATAGTCAAACTTCTAACCCTTGACGCTCTTCCTTTTCCAGTTCCCTGGCCGGTCGAATTTTCAGAACATTATTTTTAGCATACATCTTCTTCTGTTGTGCGAAAAGGAAATCAAGGAAGATGATACTAAATGGCTATCATGACTCATCTGTTTACTCAGATATAGGACTTGTAACAACAGAACTCCCCACCACCCAAAGATAAACAATCTTCTTTGTAGCTAACAGTTAAAAGACGGCCCCAAGAATTTTTGTGACAAGAAACACCACAGCAAACAAAACAAAAGAAAAGGTACCAGTATAATCTGTGCAAGTACCTTGTTCTGCTTGTCAAGATCAATACTGAGATATGAAGTTGCCATACAGAGTTTGCTACAAGGTGAAACTTGAGTTCTCTATCACTGGATATGATTTTTGTGAATCTTGAGTATGTTTATCAAGATTGCTGAACAACGAACTTGGCCTGCCACCAAACCAGTGCTCACTACTTGTCCTCAATCTCATACATGCTGAAGGGGAATGGTCATGAGACAATAAGTAGTAGGAGCTATGGTGCTCCTCCCTGCTAAAAGAATGAGCTAAATCCAAATGCCCCGAGGACCTTGAACCAAAGTCCTGAGAGTGCTGAAAGATGCAAGATGATCTAGAATATGACTGTCCCATGACACGACAATGACTGGAAGAAGCATATCTGCCATGAGCTAAATCTGGTGACTGCTCCCTGGCAGAAAGGCCAAGATGGGGTGTCATCGTCCAGTCTTCTATTGTTATTCCCTGCTTAGTTGCAAGGTCCAAGATCTGTCTCTCATCAAGTCCTAAGCCCATAAGCAAGTCCCACATGTTTCTCAGTGCTTCCCGTTGATTGTTAATGACTTGATCCCTCATTGCCATTTCAAACTGAAGCTCAGTATTAGCCATTCCCTACAGAAATGAAGTAAAATTGTTAGGCCTAAAAGATTGATTTAGCATACCAATGCCACAGCCACTCATAGGAGTTAAAAGTCATCTTTTCTTATATTAGTTACCAACTATCTATAAGAAAATTTCTGTCATCTGTATAAGATAAACATCTATATCATGAGAACATAACAATTTCACCAATGATTTTCAAAACCTTTCCTACTCAACTAAAAAGAATGACTTCCCAATTTACTTTGCCAAGAACAATATAATTATATTCAGTCTGGCTTTACTATCAACTCACCAAGAGCCTGTATTGACTAAGAATGCGCAAGTACGTTTTATTTCCATTGTTACTAATGGCCTCCTCAATCATATTTTGGAGTTGAAATCGATGCTTCTCATTTGCTTCAATTTCCTACAAAAGGTACAGTTGGTAATAAGATCAGAAGCTGACAAAAGTTGTAACATTTGTGAGTCCTAGTACAAACTGAGAAATTACCGTCTTGTAATTGACATCAGCTTCATCATTTTCGCGGATGTTATCTAAAATGACTTGTCGCCTTGCCCTCAGAGTCTCTACAACATCAGCATCTTTTTCATTGACCTGTGACACAGAAAAAGTATTCCAGCATTATTCTATAATTTATGTTATCCAGAATTTCTTTCACTGAACATTCTAAATAAATAAATAAATGTAAGAAAGAAAACATAATTTCATTTTAGAGGCAGGAAACGAAGTAAAAGTTAGATGTAATCCTCCAACTAAACCTGTCTTTGAGGAAACCATAGGATTTTGCTAGAAGCATCAGTTCAGTTTGGAAAAATCCAAAATAGTTGAGGTGAATTGTAGTTGCAAAGGTCCAATTGTCATAATGTGCAGAATACATAAGATATAATCATAAAGTTACATCATGAGTGGGACATTCTAACCTGTTGTTTGGCTATAGCATCATCAAGATGTTGGAGTTCAATGCGGTTACGAAGGTTGGTTTCCTCAAGCTCAAATGATGCCTTCTGTAGGTTTATTCGCTCCTGAACATTTTCACTAGTTTCATGGCTCAAAATATTTAACCAAGAAAGTTCGTCGTCTGCAGCTTTTTCAACAGGTTTAACACTGAGCTGTGATTCCTTTTCAGCTAGTTCTTCTTTCAATCGGCAAACCTCAATCTGTAATTTAAATATGTTATCTACCAAGAAAATAGAACTCATAAATAAAATCCTACAGATTTAACCAATTCAACTGCTTACTTGAAGACTGTCAATCATTTGTTGGTAGTCTGAGACATGAGTATCAATGGTGCCAATGTTTTTCTGTGAAGAAAACAAAATTATTCTCAAAATTTATTGCATATATAACAGTACAAGTATAGCCAGTCATGGACAGCAAAAGAACATTTTTGCACACAAATGATCCTGACAAAACCAAGTAATTAATGCATGGAAACCCGTAGGAAAGACACTTGGAAATTACAGGAATACAATATGCAGCATAGTCAATTCAATTAGCAAACAACCACATGCTCCTATTAGACATAAGTGGAAAGCTGATCCACAATGTCACTTTTAAAAATTCTTACTAGCTGACTACCAAATGAAATGAGGATAGCATAATAGGTCAGGTGCACTATCATACAATGAGACTGAATACAAGTTGTCTTCAAATCATCCAAATGGAGTATTACCTAAAAGCTAAATGCATACAAAGACGCAAATAACTTCCACAATCATGTGTTCTTGATCTAAATTGAATGTGTAGACGAAAATTTCTCTCACCTGGATGTGTGTTTTTATTTCCTTTGCTCGGTCAGCATATTTCAAGGTATTCACAGTGTGATGATACTGACTGTCTACAGGGGATACGGTAGCAACCATGACTGTTTGAGAATTACCACTCAGACCATCTTTGAGTATTCGTGTCAGTTTGCTGCAAAAATAATTACATTAACTACAGTAGCAGCGAGGGCTTTAGGATACAAATTACTATCAGGTACCTGTTGCGGTAAGGAACATAAGCAAGACCCTTCTTTTGCTGTTTCCCCAGAGCATTTATGCAGTTCGCTAAGGCAAGAAGTGAACGGTTAATATTTGCTCCATCCCTTAATTTTTGGCCTCCATTGTTTGTTTCAGAAGCTCGTTCACTGCCAGCAAGATCCACAAGTGCAAGTTTTCCTCGCATGACTTGATTCCGGTACTTATTTTTCTGTTTTCTTTTTACTTTTATTTCCAGCACTGCATGCGATCTGGTTATGGGGAGACAAATTTGTATGAATACATAACGTTACCCTAAATTTTTCAAATTTAGAGTGGTGCTGATGAAGGTGGTACAATTATGTATTAAGCTTTAAGTGTTGTACTAGTATCACCCATTACTTTGAATTATTTGTACTAACATTGTAACTTCTCTGATCTGCAAATTCAACTGAAAAACTTCACCACCATTTGCAAATAAACTGCATATGGCAGACAGAATATGCTATTTCTGTTTGATGATTTAGCACATGTTTGTAACTAAAATATCCAATTTACTGTTCAGAAAGAATCATATGCAAGTAAAACCAAACACCTGACCACGGGAGGATTTATATAACCTGTTGAACAGGTACCTCAACCTAGAAAGCTATGCACCCATTGGCATTTAAGCTAAAGTAAAACAAAATCAGAAGCATAAGGGTTTCAAGGAAATCCATTTATGCAAAGCATGCTTGAAACTCCAAATGACAACAATGATGATGATACGTCCACAGCACACAAATAAATTCAACCTACCGAGAAGATGTTGCATTAGCCTCTGTGCTTTCAGTTTTCCGTCTGCTATTCCCCAAATTTAAGAGCTCAAGAATCTTGTCAGCTGAATGAACCTGAATTAATAACAAATGTTGTAAAGGATGAGTAAAAATCCTGCTCATGTAAAGACATGGTTCTTCAACTTCAATAGTATACATTAGTTCAAGAATGTAACAAAAAGGAACTACCAAATTATTATAAACAAAATTTGAAACAGAAAAAAAAGATTGACAATTATTCATTGACAACTAAACCAGATGTGATGCGACTAAATGGCCAAGTGTGAACCTTGATACACCTCAGTCCAGCAACAACTATTCCTTGCTCTGGATCCTCTCTGAGTTCCAAATGGCCGGATGACTTTTCAAGCAAATCATAGATGACCTAAATTTGAGGATAATTGAATATTAAAAATTTTATAAGAGAGAAATGGGTACTGTTAAAGTGTAACTAAATTAAATTTAGTAATAAAAATGCATATCCCACTTCATTGTAAACTTCAAGATAGGAACAGGTAACTTCAAATTCATCAGAGCTCTTGTCTGTTTTGATTAGGTCAAAAATGGTATGCAAACTGAGAACCATGAGTCCCGGATCATCTCGTGTCCCAACCATTGTATATGTTTTACCACTGAAAATGTATAGAGAAAAAATGTAAGACATAATGGAGGATGCAAATCCCTAAAAGAATGGTGAGATCATGAGCTCAAAATAATGCAAGCTTATTTGGACTTATTACGGTTCTTTTGATTACTTGCACTTCCGGACATTGACCTCAGAACTCATATACATACTCCAAATTAATAATTTCAGTCAAATATGCAATGTACTTTTTTGAGTGAAGGTGAAGGACTAAGTAGCATAAATGCAAATTTTTCAGCTGGTACAGAGACAAGTCAAGCGAAAACTTGAGAGCAGACGGGATGAAAAAATCAAAAACAAGAATATATCTTTGTAGTACCTTCCGGTTGAACCGTAAGCAAACACGGTTGCATTAAGACCATGAACAACCCCAGAGATTACGGATGATATGCATCTTGTGTAGACCTCCTGGATATATGAAACAGTGTTCGACGAATAAATCCAAATACAAGCAACCAGAGAACAACAACTATATCTTCTCTAATGATATTTCCACTAATACAGACTTGTACCGAAATTTTCCACCAAGGCCTGATACTAGTTTGAAGCCAGCATTACACATAAAGTTACAATTTTTCAAGGTTCAAGCAGTATCTAGAAAATATGTACACTAAAAAAAAACTTGAGAAATAAAACTGCATAATTTGAGAGAGCAATAAGTTTCAAGATTCGACATACCAAATTAGTACAATCAGGATCAAATGCATGATCAAAACAATATTTCTTTTCCTTTGTTCGATTCTGTATGCGCTCAAGGTAGTCCTTTGACAGATCAGGATCTAATACAAGAACCTCCTACGAGTCAAAAATTCAAATATCAAATAAATACATCATTCAAATTCCACAAATTAGCATAAAAGTTATGGTCAAAGACTCAAACAGTTCTAGCCACCACAAACCTTTTTGTCAATTACTCGAACAATGTCGCGGCCACGTTCTCTCTCCCTAAACCGCCTGCATTTTACAGCAACCTGTAGCGAAACGAGAGCATCAATCAAGCTGCTGAAACAAGGCAAAGAAAAGCTATGAAACTTCCAGAAATAGAAACACAAACCGTGAGTGTTGTAGCTTTCTTTGCCGCCGGAGCTCTAATGCTCGGCATGTTCGATCAACATTGATTTCTTGACCAGCAGAGCTTCAGCTTCGAACGCTAACAAAGCCTTAAACCCTAAAACCGAAGCCCTCAGAATCAAAGATGAGAAGAAAACAGTTGAAAAGATATCACAGGTGCTGTGCCTATACCGACTAACGAGACAAAAACGCAAATTTCTCGAAGCTCCAGAAATTCTCAAAATGGCTGCATTTCAAGAAACCTAGAAAACATTTTCTCGGAAAATCCAAGCACGAATCGACGAGAACTGGGAAAATGGGGAGCGATTCAACAAGCAACGCGGTTCGGTGTCGGAGAGGCCAAGAGAGAAGAAGACAAAAATGTTTGTGAGCTGAGAGAGATGGGAAAGATTCTGTGCTCTCCGACGTATTGTACAACAGTACTGTCAGTGACTAAGTAATGTAAACGAGTGTCCAACTGGCGAAGCCAATTAACGCGGGTAAGTGGAAGACGACGAAAACGAGTGCAATAGTAAGCTGGAGGGTCGTGGACCGATCTTTGCCGTTAGTTTGGAGGGGGACAGGATGGGCATTTTTGGATTTGTGTGGGTATTATACAAGTGTTTGAGATAGAAGTGAGTGTTGTACTATTGTTGGTATAGTTTGGTTGGAGTCGTGGTCTTCAGCTTTTGGACAATGATTTTTAATTTTTTATGATTCAGAAAAAGGTGGGTTTAAGACCCTTTTTGGGTTTGGACAGAACTCGAAAGGAAACCATGTGATTGTGAATGGGATGGTAATCTACTAATTTTTGGCTCAAGTCGCATGCACGTGTGGGTTTGCACCTTTTCTGTCTTTTTTTTCTCTTCTTCAATTAATAATATTAATAATATCTTAACCAAAAAAAAATAATATTAATAATATAAAAAACGTAAATATTTATTGAATTCAACCATTCAAGACTAAAAGTATTCAACCCAGTACATTTTACAAACCGAGTTATTTCGACGAATATTTGTTTAGCTCAGTCCCTAAAATTAATTTTTGTGTCTAATAAGGATAGTATTAAACTTTGGTTAAAAAAATTTGCAAGCATTTTGGTTATTAATGATACAATAATTATATGAATCAATCAAATAAGATGCATAGATCGAACTCAACTGACAATTTTTAACACAAGTTTGATTTTGTCCATATTAGAAACAAAAACTCAATTTAAGGACTAAATGTGGAGGAATTATGTGTAAAAGCTGAAAAACTAAAAATGCAATACAGAACAAAAACAAAAAATCCTTTTTAAAACAGAATATGGAGGAGGAATTTAAATTTTTTCAATCTCCTTATTATATATTAATAGGGAAAGTATGCGGTACCTACTTTGATACTTTCCATCATTTTATATTGCATTATATCATAAGGGATTTTCTTTTTGCCAATATTGTATCACAAAGGTATGTTATCATTTTTTATAACAAAAGGTATTTTATTATTTAAATTGGTTGGCAGTGAGATGCATATAAAAAGGTTTTTGGCCCATATATCCTTGAAAGCTTTAAGAGAAAAACTTCGGTTGGAGGTTTTCTGCCACATCACCTTACTTAGTGGTACAACCATCCACTCTTTTCTTATCATATGTTAAACTTTATTTTCAATTTGTTTTTCTTTTTTGTTGTTTTATCAGTAAATAGAAAATGAAAATAAAATGAAAAAAGAAATCAAGGATAACCACACCTGCTTGGTTTAAAAACCAAGTTTAAAAACTAAAATGGAAATCGATGAAAAGTTGAAAAGTGATGCTCGTTAAAAAATTACCCGAAAGA
>QANT01004394.1:0-36195 GCA_003254885.1 Purshia tridentata | reverse complement strand
GACACACCACCAATTTTCCAAAATCCATGAGGACCTGAAATGGGTTCCAAACTTTCAATCTTTCTAAATACTTGAAATTAAATCACCAAATCATGGGGGAATGAAAGCCCATACCTAGGGATGAAAACCCATGAAAAACCAGGTTGATTGGAGCTCAGAGGTGGCCGAAATCAAAGGAGGAACATCGGCAGGTCTCTTTCGAGTCAGCAGCTGTGCGAAGCCTCTACAAGTTTCAAAACTCAACGACTGGGTCTGATTTTTGGAGGGTAGAATGTAGACACACAAAGGAACATTTCTCCAGTTTTGAGATTTCTCATTTGGAGCTGGGAAATCAGTCGTATCAGACTCACAACGAGTGAAAGAGAAATGAAAGTGAGAGAGCAGGGGAGAGAAAGAGGGAAATTAGAGAAACTGGGAGTGATGTGTAAGCAAGGAGTTAAATTTCGGTTCTGTGGAAATTTTCGATGGAAGTTTGGATGGAAATTTCGAGAAAATTTTGATTTCGCTAGGGTTTTGAGAGAAATGACGGAAATTACTATTAAAATACGGAAATTTTGAATGAAACTTTACTATATGTTTATGTAACATATAATCTACTATATTGATAAAAAAAATATTAAAGAAACCAAATTTTATAATAGGTTTCATGTGTTAAGGTGATTATAATACGAACTGGAGACAAATACAGTTAAATAAAATTAGTATAATTAATAAATGAAATTAGTATATTATTTATATTTTATATTTTTTAGGATAAGATATAAAATATTAGAGATTTAGGCCTTTTAGGGTATTTTTACATACTTTTTAATATAGAAATCTATAAGGGTTTAGGTAGAGTATTTTTAAATACTTTTTGATATATAAATTTATAAGGGTTTAGGATTTAAAAATAACAAAATGAAACTCCAAAACCAAACGAAATCTCAAAAATAAAGACCAAATGAAACCCAAATCTAAAGAACTAAACAAAATCCCAAACTATTTTTTTTTCAATTGTCTAAATATCTTAAACGGTAAAATCCCAATCAATTCTAAATTTTTTTCTTTTCTTTCATTCCTTTTTTTCTTCCTTCTTTTTTTCCTTCATTTTTTCTATTCCTTTCTTTTTTTTTCTTTCCTTTCTTTCTTTCTCTACATTTTCTGCTGCCCATGAGCCCAGCCCACTTTCCCCTTTTTTTTCTTTTTTTCTTTTTTTCTTCTTTCCTCTCTCTCTCCTCCCTGCCAGCCCACTTTCCCCTTTTTTTTCTTTTTTTTTCTTTTCTCTCTCTCTCTCTCCTCCCTGCCCGTGACTCCTTTCCCCTTCCTCTCTTTTTTTTTTTCTTCTTTCCTCTCTCTCTCCTCCCTACTTGTGACTCCTTTCCCCTTCTTCTTTTTTTTTTTCCTCCCTCCCTCACAGCAGCAGCACCTGCATTTCCGGCCACCATGCCGGCCTTTTCCGGTCAACCCAAGGCCACCAGCGGGACCCCCAGGCGCCGGCCATCTTCTCCCACCCTTCCTCCACGCCGGCCAGCCACCACAAGCATCGGAAATTGCGAAATAAAAGTCAACCACCGTCGGATTCTTTCGCGGATTCTTTCGCAGATTCCGGCCACCTCCGAGCTCCGATCACCCTTTTTCTTGTGGGTTTTTCTTCCCTCACCGTAGGCTTTCATTCCCCTAAGGTCTGAGGTGCCAATTTTGTGAAATTGTGATTTTGATTTTTAGGGTTTGAGTTTGATTTCGAAAATTTCGAGTATTTCGGCAAAATTTTGGAAATTTCGCCGAAATTTTCGAAATCTACTCGAAATTTTTATGGTATGGCTCTAAAATTTCGACCCCTCTCAAAACGAAAATTTCAGCGAAATTTCACCAAAATTTTCGAAATTTAACACCTTGGGTACGCATGACGTCTTTTGGTACATGAGAAAGCCAAAGGCCCAACAAAAGAAAAAACAATAAAATTTTTTTTTTTTGAGGCCATTAGTTTTAAATCTCAATTTCCATTGTACCTTAATTTTAAGTCATAATCCATTTCGTGTTTATTTTCCAGTCATAATTAAAAAAACTCAAAAATAGGGCTTCACAAACAACATTAAAACTGATTGTAATTACAGCTATGCCATCCACGCCCAAAACCTGCTCTTTCTCTCTCTCACAATTGTTGGTCGAAATCTCTCTCCAAATTTTAGAAATTTCTATCTTGTTCTCTCTAGCGCTTGATCACTAGTCAAAAATAATTGAAGAATAGGCTGAATTGTTGTTTTCCTTATATCTGAGAGAATACATTTATACCTGGTATAGATTACCAATTTGGTAAGTCTATAAGGTCAACTCTATAGCTAGCAGTATTAACTACATGCTAACACACTAATTCAGCTAATTGCGCGCTAACTCTCCCCCTCATGTTGGTGCATAGATATCACACATACCCAACTTGGATAGCGATGTATGAAATGGACCACTAGCAACACCATGAGTCATCACATCGGTCAACTGATCCGCACTCCTAATATAAGGAACATCTATCACACCAGAATGTAGATTATCCTTGATGTAGTTCTTGTCAAGTTCAATGTGCTTGGCTCGGTCGTGCTATACAAGATTATTAGCAATCTCAATAGCTGTCGTGTTATCACAAAATAGCACCATCAGTTTTTTAGGACCATACCCAAGTTCACCCAAGAAAATTTTGAGCCACATAATCTCAGTATTCACCTGATGTAAGGCACGTTATTCCGCTTCTGCACTAAATAGCAATACCACATTTTGTTTCTTACTCCTCCAAGTTAGCAAGTTGCCTCCAACAAATGAGGCATATCCTGAAGTAGACTTTCTATCCAATCTAGGTCCAGTAAAGCCAAAATGAGTATATCCCATATTATCTAGGTGATCATGTTTGGAGAACATAACACCTTTACCTGGAGAGGACTTCAGATAAGCCAAAACACGATTCACTGCATCCATGTGTCGACCACTCGGATTATGCATAAATTAATTCACAACACTAACGGCATATGATATGTTAGGCCTAGTATGAGCTAGATAGATCAACTTCCCCACTAACCTCTGATACCTCTCTTTGTTTGTTGGAATCTGATCAGGGTAGATAGTCAAACCATGAATCACTTCAATAGGAGTATCCATAAGTTCACAGACAAAGTTGCCAGTTTCAGCCAAGAGATCTAAAATGTAATTCCTTGAGAGAGAAAAATTCCTTGCTTGGACCAAGATACTTCAATGCCCAAGAAGTATTTTAGAACTCCCAAGTCTTTCCTTTCAAATTCTTTGGCTAAATATTTTTGTAGCATCTCTATCTTACTTATGTCATTGCCTGTAACAATCATGTCATCAACATAAACAATAAGCAAGGTAATATGCTCACCATCCCTTTTATAGAATAGGGTATGATCCGCTAAAGCTTTCTTAAAACCATACTTCTTCATTGAGTAGCTCAATCTGCCAAACCAAGCCCTGGGTGACTATTTCAGTCCATACATTGCCTTTTGCAGCTTGCACACTTTACCTTCTTTTGGTGTAAATCCCGGAGGAGGATCCATATACACTTCCTCTGCCAAATCACGTAATGGCTAGTCTAGATTAATTGCAAGAGAGAGTATAACCCTAATAGTGTTCATTTTGGCCACAGAAGCAAATGTTTCATGATAGTCAATCCTATAAGTCTGGGTGTAACATTTAGCAACCAATCGAGCGTTGTACCTGTCAACTATCCCATCTGACTTACTTCACTGTAAACACCCACTTACACCCCACTATCTTCTTTTCCAAGGTAACTCGACCATCTCCCAAGTAGAGTTTTTCTGGAATGCCTTCATTTCTTCTACCATAGCAGATTTCCACTTAAGGTTTCAAGAGTTTCTTGAAAATGACTAGGAATAGACACAGAGGACAACTGAAGAGCAAAAGCTAGTGAGATTTAGACAACGATGATAAGAAACAAAGTCAAACATGGGATAAATGACATTAGAAGATGATTGGGAAAAACCAAACCTATCAGGCTCTTTATGATCATGAAGAGGATATCTCCTATCCTGATCACCAACTTATGAATTCAGGTCAGCAGAATTTGAAATTACAAGATTAGAAGATACATTAAATCTGAGGCTATAGGAGAAGAGACATGTACCTTAGGCTCAATCTCGGAAGAATCATTCAATGGCATGGTATTATCAACAAGAGGAGTACTGGAATTGGGAGGAAGCTCAGTAGCAATTAAATTCTTATTCCTTCTTGTATAACCCTTTTGGAACAACCTAGCTTGCCTTTCATCTCTACTCTCTCCGGGTTCGGATCCAACCTCTTCCATAGGATCAGGATAGATCTCCCCCTCTCCCAAAGCAGCTGTTTCCTCCCCCTTACTCGAAGTCCTCAATCTTTTTTTTGCCAACCATAATTGTTCTTCTTGCTTACTACTAATCTCCCCCTGAAGAGGAACTAGAGAAACATCCCCAGAAAAATAAGAAACTTGTTCACAAAACTGAACATCCATGGACACATAGTGTTTACCTGTAGGGGGATGAAAACACTTCTATCCTTTTTGGGAATTAGAGTAACCAAGAAAAACACACCGAAGAGCCTGAGGATCGAGCTTATCTTTATGAAGAGAGTGAACATGGACATAAAACACACAACCAAAAATATTAGGACAAAGATTGAGAGTAGAATGAATAGAGTGAAACCGTGCTAACATTCTCAAAGCAGTTTGATAGTCAATAACACAGACATGTATTATATTAATGAGAAAGACAGAAATCATGACAAAATCAGCCCATAAACCCTTAGGAACATGCATAGTAAAACATAAGGCCCGAGCTACCTCTAAGAGATGCCGGTTCTTACGTTCCGCTATGCCATTCTGGTGAGGCGTATAGGTACACGTTGTCTGGTGGAGGATGCCATGAACTTTGAAGAAATCAGCAAGAGACTGACTCATAAATTCACGACCATTGTCAGAATGAAAGACCTGAACTTGATTATGGAACTATATGACAACGTTGATTTCTTTACCTTAAGTGCAAAGTTGTCAAGTTTTAGTATGGATTGGAAAATAGGGGGTTTTCATACCCAAGAGATTGGATTGGAACTTCAACCACAAGCTAGATTGATTTTAGGGCAAAAGACTAATAACAAACTACTATATACTATGCAAAGCCACAACTAAGCATCATGATATGCACAAATAAGTAGTGTTTGGTTGTTGGTTGGTTGATTGATGACAAGTAACACTAACACTAAAGACAAGCTAATTTAAAATGGAAAATAAGCAAATTCAAGTACAAATTGAATTGATGATGATATGAGATTTGGGGTTTTAAAGTATACACTAACCCTTCTATGTAACAAACAATGCAATGAGTGATTATACCAAATTAGATATATTAGATTCCCTCCTAACCTCTGGCCAAGGTGAATTAGGGCATATCCACTTTCATGTTATCAACTACCCCAATCAAGGTAATAGCTAACTACCTAAGATTCATGGCATAGCAAACCCTAGGTGCATAAAGTTCTAAAGATGAGAAATTTAAGCAATTAAAACAATCCAACTAAGGTGCTTTTAAATTACCACACTCTTATGCAACATACTTTAGAAACTAAAGGTTACCAATCTCCAATTTCGACATGACAACATTTCTCATATGCACAAGCAGTAAGTTCATACATACAATTTATGATCAATAAACGAGCATAAGAGCATATATATCCAAAAAAGGCATTTATATCACAAAAAACATGGGTTCATTACATGGTTAGGCTAGGGCTACATCCCTATCCCCAAATCAAGAAACTACTTACTATCCATAAAAGTAATAAACAACATCACAAATTGAAACATAAATGGAAACAAGAGAGAAAGAGAAAACTCTAGATGTTGAAGCCAAACTCTCATGGGGTGTCACTCCTCCAACGATGCCCAGAATAGCTTTTTGTCTTAAGTGCCTCTAAGCTCCTGTTACAAGAATGGTAGTGAATATGGTGGGATGGGTTTTGTGATGGTATTTGGCTTTTTGGAGAGGAAGAGTTGATGGAGGAAAGATGGAGAAAAAAAATGATGGAAAAACATGAGAAAAGGCTAGGGTTTTGGAAGATGGAAGATGAGATGTGTGCTTTTGAGATGAGATGATGGAATGGATGAAAGAATGAAGGTTTTCTTTGTATGGGGAAAAGTAAATTCGAAATTGAGAGAATTAGAGGGGTTGTGATGTGTGACTAGGATGTAAAAGAAAGAAAATATAAAGAGATAAGGTTAGATGAGTTAAAAAATTTGAATATTTCATCTTTTCTCTCATAGGATGATTCTGGATGTGGAGATAGATGAATGCCCAAATTACCTTACTAGAGTCTTGACAATGTTGAATTCAGCATGTGCTATAAATGGGCAAGCAAATAGGAGGGTAGAAATACATATAAAATATCTTCCCAAATGGAAAATATGCTTTTTGACTATTTGTACTTTTGCTGTTAGAAATTGTAAGCTATATTTGAAGCACAATTTGAATGCCTTAACCAACCCAAAAAATTACAAACTATATATCAATGGAAAGCCCTGAATGTCCTCTTTTCAACCTATATCATATGCACCAATCTATAGTCGGATGAAACAGTTATGATCCAAATAATATAGCTGACTCAGTTATCTTCAGGAATAGTTTTGGGTTGATTTTGAAATTCAAAATGAACATCTTAAAAGTCTTCAAATGTAACGGAATTTAATCTGCAAAAACTTCAATATATTAGCTTCCATCTCCAATTGGATTCATGTCAAAATCTAATTAAGAAAATAAATAGACTCACAAAAACTGAATAAGAGGGATATAAAATGGTATAAATTCATGAATATATCAGACAATCATATTGTAAAATTGAGAATTAACATGGATGACATCACTCTTAGACTTTAGTAAATACACCTAACTTATCCTAATGCAGTTATCTATAAAAGAAATTATTTATGACTAGAGGTAGAAAGAGTAGAAAAAGGACCCCATACATTAGTATAAACACATAGAAAAGGATTTGAACTTTTATTGAAACTAATTTTGAAAGGAACACGATGATTCTTAGCATAAATGCATTTTTCACAGTAGAAGCTAGAAGTAGAAATATTGCAAAATAATTGAGGAAATAAATGTTCTAAATAGGCAAATGAAAGCTAACCCAAACGACAATGCCATAACAGAATTTTGTCCCTATTAGACTTTTCTCTCTCTACTTGAAAACCTCGACCAGAGTTAGAATGCAATGCCTAAGCTCCCTCCAAGTAGTAAAGACCTGAAACACACAATGGGTAGAATGAAAAGGGTTACAGAACAATTAAGACGTTTGGTAAGTTGGCTAACAGAAAGAAGATTATTAGAGAGAGTAAGAGCAAGCAAGACAGAAGACATGGAAAGTGTGGGAGAGAGTGAGACATTCCTAGCCCCAATAATCGGCATGGGAGTCCTATTGGCAACCTGAACAGACTAGACAAGAGGAGACATTAGAGAATTAAATAAGGAAGAATTACTACTTATATGATTAGTAGCCCTTGAATCAATAACTCAAGTGTTATTAGCAGAAGAAATAAAGGCTAAACCAGAATTACCTCCCCAAGAAGATGTTCGCGAGACATGAGAAGTAGAAGATGGAGATGTGTCAACAAGTGTAGCCTGAGAAGTCCTCTTGTTTTTCTTCTTAGCTTGCTTTAATTTAAACCACTCCAGGTAGCCATGCTTTTTCCAGCAAACACCTACTATATGTTTGGTACCATTGCAGCAAGTGTAACGACGAATATGAAGGTCAAAGGAACTGGCTGTAGAAGTAAGCAACAGAGCTGATTGAGAGCTGCTCTTTTGAACTGCTAGAGCGGAAGCCTTAGAATGATCGTCAGTACTCATAGTCGCCTGTCTCTGCATCTCTCAACGAACCATGGAATATGCCTCCTCTAGGCTTGGTAAAGGAGAGGTAGCCAAGACACGACTGCTAACTTGATCCAAACTATGATCAAGTCCAACAAGAAACATGTAAACCCAATCTTTAGCCAAACGCTTTCTCTGTTTCTCCACATCAGCTGAACAGTCCATATGATTAGGCCTTTGATAATTGAGTTCCATGAAAATAGAATTGAGCTTATTATAGTACTCAGCGAGAGGGTCGCCACTCTAACGTAATGAGAAAGCCCTCTTCATCAGTTTATAAACCTAAGAAGAGTCTGGAACATCAAGATAGCTCCTCTTAATAGCATCCTATACATTCATCCTTTGCTGTTCCACATTGGAAAAAGTGGGACATAAGATTGGGAATCGTGGAGTTGATAAGCAATGACTTAACAAAAGCATCTTGACCCTCCCATTCATCATAGGATCAGTTTATGAGTGCAACTTTTCACCCAATAATAAAGCCCTTCTTCATTTTCCCGCCAGCAATATGCATCTTCAAAATTTTGGACCAAACACGATAAATAGTACCATTCAATTTAATATGGATTGGAGTTGAAGTTTTTTGAATGGGCAAAGAGGATAACATCTTGCTAGAAGAATTTACAGAAACCTTGCCATCAGACCCAGATACTATTTCATTAGACATTTTTTTTTGGTCCTGTTTATTTATTTATTATATATTTTTTGTTTTATATTAACTGAAATATATAAACAAACAATAATATAAACATAGATATATTAAAGCTATAGAATCAACAAGATAGAGAGATGCAAAGAGGTTGGCAGCAACAGTCTGCGTTGCCTCACTTTTGTCTCTGGAGAAAAATCTGCACATAGAAAATCGATAAGAACATATTGGATTGGTAAAAATTTGGGCTCTACTGACCAGAAAAAGGCTGTGCTCTGCTGATTATGAGGTCTTGCTTATCGAGAAAAGAAATCGGCTCGAAAGAGGGTGCTCAAGAGATGGTAAAAGTATGATGATCAGCAGATTGATAAAGTTGGTGTCGCTTTCTCCTGAACAATCAGTAAAATTAAGGTGTTAGTTTTTTGGTTTTTTTTTTTTTTTCCCAACCACAGTGGTAGGCAGCAGAAATCTTAGCCTTTAGGCTCTGATACCAAATTGAAGAATAGGCTGAATTGTTGTTTTCCATATATCTCAAAAAATACATTTATACACAGTATAGATTACCAATTTGGTAAGTCTATAAGGTCAACTCTACAGCTAGTAGTATTAACTACATGCTAACACACTAATTTAGCTAGTTACACAGCTAATTACACGCTAACTGAAATCTTTTGCCAAATTTCAAAAATCTCTATCGCGCTCAATCTAAGTCTCTATCTCTCGATCAACTTTAGTTTGAAAGGTAATTTTCTCTCAAATGTGCATCGATTACTAAATTTTCTATCAAATGTGCATGTATTTAGGGTTTTAGGGTGGAATTTGCAATAGATTTTAGGAATTTCTCAGTAATATAGGTCATACTTTTCTATCAAATGTGCGTGTATATAAGGTTTTAAGGTGGAATTTGCAATAGATTTAAGGACTTTCTTAGTAATATAGGTCCTAATTTTCTATCAAATGTGCATGTATTTAGGGTGGAATTTGCATGAGATACAGTTCGAAATGAAGCTCTGCACCACTATGTCAGGTATAAGTACTTTCTGTATAATGATTTACACTTTCAAATCATTTACATGTTTCAATGGCATGAGTTACACTTTAAAATGGATTACATATTTACAACCACTGTATTGTGTTTACTTGAAAATAAGAAATGTATTATACTAACCTCTGTCATGATCAACCCAAGAAATCAATCATTGTAGGAAATGGTCATCCTTGTTAACTAGCTTTGGTTTGAATGTACTTTTTTGTTTTGTTTTTGGGAGAAGGGGAACTATTTTAGTTTTTTTGTTTTAATTAATGATCAATGCATGCTCAAAAATATGCTTAGTTTGTTGGCTTAGCTAAAAATCTAAGATGTACAGGCCCCAACATGACCAACTTGTCAAAATATCACATTGGCTAATTACTGTTTTTTTAATAGCCTTGCCTCTAATAGCCTATATTTAGTATAGCATGAAATACCTCTACTATTAATTTGGGAATAATATAGATGCAGATCATAACTTCTTCAACTCATTTACATTTTCAAAATTAGTTACGAGTACATATGTCTTTGTATCTAATGCTGCATTTAACTAGTATTTTTCTAGATTTTCAAATCAATTACACTTCCAAATTGTAAGCACAAAGATTATAGAGCTGGAGTACATGCAGTAGCCAACACCAAGTAGGCTGTTCCCTGGCTGGTACACACTCACTACACTCACTCATTTTCAAATAGCAGTTATACTTTCAAAATCAGTTACACTTTCAAATCATTATTCATATTAACTTAATTGTAATCAAATGTAGCTAGTACAAAAACAAGATCAAAGAAAAAGAGGAAGATGCAACACCGAAATACAACAGCAAAGTCTCTACTTTCTACAAAATTTTCAATGAAATCAAAGAGTAAGGCCGACTGAAATCAAAGCATGCTGCCCTACTGCAATTAACTCCTTTTTAGGGAAAATTTCAGCTTTTTGTAGTGGTTTGATGCTAAAGAATGATTTAAGAAAATTAGGCATCATCATACAAAAAGTGTTGAGGCACTACAATGCTGAAACAAAGAAGTTTCAGATCTGAAGTGTAGCTACATCAATATCTAAAGCAAATATTGAGAAGATATTTAGACTGCCAAGTAGTGGTTAACAATTGAAGATTTTTGGTGGATGGTGGAAGGAAACCAACTTCTGATTTCTGAAAGAGATATTTCAGTGAAGATAAAAGACCCTCAAAGCAGCTTGTTGAGAAGTAATTGAGAGAAGCAATCTGCAAGAAAACAAAGTAGGGCATAGAAGATGCAGTTTGACTCCTCATACTCCACCTCTGCGTCACTTTGCTATTCAACAATTGTGGGTATCTCATACAGTGGAAATTCATCACCCATTGTTAGAATTTGGAAGATATGATGAACAAAAATTGGGCAAGAGCAGTGTTGGAGTTTTTGAAAAATGAACTTGAAAAAAGGAGCAGAGGTGTGTCATCAAACAGTAGATATCTAATCCTAATTTTGGTAAGTCATATGCATTAACTTTTCTAATTCATTTTGCTAATTCTCTATAAATTTATTATTATAGTTTAACATTGTCTAGTTTTAATATCTTGACAGTTTTGGTTGTGTGCAAAAACTAATCTCACCAATCCAATTAAAGGAAGAGAGGAAGAGGTATTGATTAATCTCAAAGTAATTTAATCTCAAAGTTGCCTAATGTAGAGATTGACAAGTGGGATCTGGATGATCTCAAGAAAAATCTTGCTAAGATAAATTTTTTAGAAATTGTGGTGTGCATTTTATATCTTATATACATTGTTTGACTAAACTTTTTTAATTTTTGTTATTTTATCGGTAAAAGAAGAAGAAGTTGAGGAGTTTACATTTGATTTGACATTGAAAGAATAGGTAAGCATATATACAGTTGCATGTCTTATAGTTTTTGTTTCTTTTTTAAACAGCTGGATTCGCAAGGGAATGAGGATGAGGATGCTGCAGAATTTTAGGATGAGGATTCTAAAAACAAATGATGAAGATGATAAAGAACTTAAGGAAGAGAATAATGAAGAAACAGAGGATGAAGAAGAAGGTGAAGATGAGGTTGATGAAGAAGCTAAGGATGAAGAAGAACAAACAAAAAAACTTGCTAAGCCAAACATTGCTTTACAACAAGAAGTGATCAATCTCTGAAAGTAATTAGGCTTTCCACAGTGCCACAAGTGAGAGTGATAGTGAAACATAGTCTGAAAAGTGATTTTCTGGCCTGAAAATTGATTTTGTGACCTGAGAGTGATAGTAATAAATACTGAAGCTGCAGTGCTGCTGATAGTAATAGCTGAGAGTAATATAGTTGTATTTATTTAAAATAAGCATAATTTAGATTAAGTGATGGTTAAGTAGCAATTTATCATTTAAATATTTATAAAAAATATACCATTAGTATTATTTTAATGAGATCTTTAATATGAGATCAATATTGAATACATTTAGATTTTTTAATATTATTAGCCAATTTTGTAAATTTTATATTATCTATCCACCAATGGCTTTTCAAGTTGTTTTGGTATTTTTTGAATATTTGACATGCAAAAAGTAGTAAACACAACATAATTTATTTTAGCATTAAAAACGACGATAAACATTAAAAAAAACCATACTAAAACATCTCCAATACTAAAATAAATATATAAAATTAACGACAAAAACACATTAAAATACTCAAATACTAGAATGAGCGTCCAACATTAAACTAAACACAACACCCAACAACAAAATAATGAATCTATGACAATCTTCAGTTGTTCTCACGTAAAAACACATTAAAATACTCAAATACTAGAATGAGTGTCCAACATTAAACTAAACACAACACCCAACAACAAAGTAATGAATCTATGACAATCTTCAGTTGTTCTCACGAGCGGGCTTGGGAGAATCACGTGGGTTCACGTAAATATTTTTATACCCAACCCAAAAACACATATCTGGTTTGGCCTCACAATCGGGGCATGATTGAATGCCCTTCTCGCAAGTGCATGGTCGCGGCCCTGGGTCTTTGGGTATTGGAAGACCCATGTCCCTTTTGATACAATAATGGCACAATGGTCCAACTCCGTCACGGTCGCACTGACAAAACTGCATTATTGGGTCACTCTGAAACCATGCCATACATACCTCGCAATTTGGGTTGTAGTCGTTCGGATCATCACACTTACACCTTGGGTCATTCATTGGGTCTTCAGGGTGTCGCACGGATTTCTCACCGATAGCTTGCTTGGAGCTCTCGCCGAAGCTATTCTTGGAGGAAGAAGCCATTTCTAATGATAATATTGTTGATGTGTTAGCCTACCAATCAAATCTTGGAATTTATAAGAGAAAAGGCATGACTTGCCCATTGGATTCTCTGATGAATCACATACACTCGATTCCCACATGTGAATCACTAAAGATTTTTTGCATGTAAAGGAGTGCAAAGTCAGTATATGGTCTTATCACTGTCCTGGTTATGTCATGTCAAGTAAGATATTCGAATCTAAACTTTATTTCATTTCACCAACATAAAACAAGACAGTTAAAAACAACATATTTTTATTCGGTTCACATTACAAGACAAAGACAACCAAGCACAAACGTCGATGCCAAAACGACGAACACAAACAGACACACAAACATGCACATAATTAAACAAAATGCAGAACACACATAAATAACAGACACAATGAAACACTTCAAATGTCAACGTTCAACGCCGACGTCGTGCAGGGGGGCGACTTCCTTGGCGCATCCAAAGGTGCTTTACCAGATCTTGCTTTAGCCTATCGTGGAGTGCCCTTGACCTAATCAACCTCACCCGAGAAAGCCTCTCGACTACACGGGGGGGACGATAACTGACACTTTCATCAACTGGTGAAGTGTCATATTGTGCTACAACTCGGGCTGTCCTTTCCTCCACGTGGTCGATGTCATCATCTGATTCATCAGATTCATTATCTGGCTTCTCGTCTTCAATGATCATATTGTGCATAATTATGCACGTCTTCATAATATAACCGAGATCATTAATACTCCATCCTCTCGCGGGTTTCCTTAGAATCTCCCACCTCGGCCTCAGAATCCTAAAAGCCCTCTCGACATCTTTCCTGTAGGACTCTTGGTACTTTGCAAAAAGTTGGCTAGCATCTCCCACAGGATTTGAGATTGTTTCGATCAAAGTGGCCCATTTGGGGTAAATTCGGTCCACTAGATAATACCCCATTGTATAGTTGTTCCCATTAGCTTTGTATCTAACCTGAGGGTTGCGTAGTTGCTCTTCAGCATCAAAAAGATGGGACCCATCCAAGACGCTAATGTCATTGTTGCTCCCAGGCCAACCAAAGTTGGCATGCCATATCCAGGTGTCGTATCCTGCAACTGCCTCGAGTATTACGGTTGGAGTGTGGTAATGGCCTTGATATGCCCCCTGGTGTCCCACAGGGCAATTCCTCCACTCCCAATGCATACAATCCAAACTTCCAAGCATGCCTGGGAATCCGCTTTTGTTGGCTCTACGTAACAGCTGTTGAAGATCTGTAACTGTTGGTGTGTGAAGGTATTCCGTTCCATACACCTCTGGAATCGTTCGTATGAACTTCTTGAAAGACTGCAAGACTGTGCTTTCGGCGATCTGGAATCCCTCATCTAGGGCATCGGCCGAGAAACCGGCAGATAACATTCTCATGACTGAAGTCACTTTTTGCTTTGGCGTGCAGCCCCATCTTCCAATAGCATCTTGTTTGTGTTGAAAATAGTCATCCTAGTTGCATACATCTTGGAGCATCTTTACAAAAAGTGTTTTGTTCATTCGATAGCGCCGACGAAACATCTGGTTAGTAAACCTGGAATCGTCAGTGAAGTAGTTGGTCATGATAAGGTTATGACCAACTTCTCGATCTCGGGGTATATATCGTCGTGAGGTTGATGCACGAACTTGTCTTGCATCAACCTGTTGATGATAGGTTGAAACAGCCATGTATCCCGCCATCGTGAGAGTTGTCACTTGTTGACGCCACACTCCCATTTGATTCAGAAATATATCATCATCTGAATCATGGAACTCGTTTGGAGAAGACATAGTTGTGATAGTAGTGTGATTGAAGCATCTGTTTAGCCCTCATATTTATAGAAATGCATGTGAAATTTAAAATAATCAGAATCAGAATCCGAATCGAAATTCTATCATATTAGAAACGTACACTAGTATTGTCTTGTCATATAATTCATGAATGGTCTTATTATACTATTCATAAAAGGAATCTGATGCTTGCTTATACAGTATGGTCTTATCATACTGTAAAGGAATCTGATGCTTACTCATAGTCAGTATAGTCTTATCATACTTTTCATGTATAGTCATATCATATATAAATTTCAAAAAAATTCATAAAAATTCATAATTGAAATTCATAAAAATACAAAATTAAAATTCATAATTGAAATCATAATCCGCTTATAAACATATATTTAATCTTGTGAAAAGTCATGACTCGGATAATACCCGCTCGAGGTTGAAGTGCCAAGATTAGCCTCATTGACCTCATCAAAGTCCCATCTTGCTATAACTTCACGCTGCCTCCTCTCCCAAAATCGTCGCTCTGGTCCGGACATATTGTTGAGATCCTTGCCCATAATTACGAGGTCATCCTGCTTTTTCTTTTGATCAACGAACACCTCCATTAAATGATCTTGTTTTTTTGAGAATGACTGCACTTCGTCGATAAGGGTGGTGAGGCCCGCAGAAACTTCATCCGGGTTAGAACTATCTTGTCTTGCCTTTTTTGATTATCTCTGCCAGGTGGCCTCGGGCGAGTGCCAATTGGTTGAAAAGATGGAGGATCATCGTTCGCGCTTAGTCGAACAGAGTCACTGCCATCAGTGGTGGGGTCGGCATCAGCGGCGGAATCTTGAGGAGATTGAGTTGGTTCATAACTCCACTTGACAAAGTCTTTCATCTTGTTCCAACAATGAGGCCAAGCAAAAGGACGATTTTTCAGGTGGATTTCTTTGAATCGTTCGTTGGCAGCGCTCACCTAATAATATATATTTAATTAACAACCAAATAACAAATATTTTAATTTAATTAATAATAAATATATTTCAATTTAATAACAAATATTTCTCAATTTAATTAAAAACAAATGTAATTCAATTTTATTGATAACAAATATATGTCACACAATATATTTCAATTAAATTAATATACAAACTCACATAGTAACATACAAACAAGTTAATGAACAATAAATATAAAACCATAATAATTGATTTTATTATGGGACAAGGGATATATTTCAATTTATACAACAAAAAAACTCACCACATCAACTTGGTTTTGCCCGCTACCGCGTTCTCGTTCTGCTGCGAAGATACATTTGTGATACCTCGTGACGCCCCACGATATCTTCTTGAAGTGAGCATGGACCGCCCCAAATTTTCACCCATTAGCCATGGCTCGAGGACAATTCCGCATGAATTCGTCGTATACTTTGTGCCAGAAATCCATATTCCTTTGATTCGTACCGAGCTCACAATCTTGAGAATGTTGTATCCAAGCAACAACTAGAGCAACATCTTCATCACTAGACCAATTTGGACCCTTTGGATTCACCATAATTGACAAGAAAATTTTTTTAAAACAACTAGAATTAAAAAGATATGTATAGTGAGTGAAAATGATAGATGGATGTGTGAAAAAATAAGAGGTGAATGCTCAATTTATAGAAAAATGCATGATATAGCCGTTATAATTTTTTTGTAATTTTTTCTGAATTTTTCAGATTTTTTTAAGATTTTTTTCAAATTTTTAAGATTTTTTAATTTATTATAAAGAATAAATAATTGGAGCCGTTGATCTGCAACGGCTATAAATCATGGAGGGCCCAAATTTTTTTTAAAAATCTGTGACGGCCAGATAACCTGGACCGCTGATCACCAACGGTCCTATTATCTGGACCGTCTGTGTACTACACGCGCGTTATTGGAGAGTGGGTGAATTGTCTGACGCGCAACAGTGCTGTCTGCCACTTAAAAATTAAAAAGACAGCCTCCCCATTTTGCCCTCGCAACAAATAATTAATACCCACCCACTCTCACTAATTTTCAGAAAAGCCAAAAGGGTGGTTTTGTAATTGTAAAAGTCAAATGCATTTAAAGCTCTCTCTTTCCTCTGATTAATCACGTGAGTATGTTGTTGGTATCAATATCACTTTTACCCACCAATTGCTATCACTATTAACTATCACTTCCTATCACATTCTTATTTCCGGCCCACTAATCAGCTTATGATACTCATATTCAACTTTCACTCTCACTCTCACAGTTGGCACTATGGAAAGCCTTAAGAACAAACCCTTTTTTGCAACCTCGCGTCTTTCTGCCATTCACCCAAGGGTCTTCGGTGATTCCTAGCTTGCTCTTCTTCCTCACTCTCGTGTAAGTCTCTCTTCTCTTTTTATAATGGGTAAACTCACCCAACTGGTTTATTACTGAACCTTCTGTAGAGCAACTTAAGAAAATAGTTGGGGATTATGAGATTCCTCCCACTATCAAAGTTCAATCCCTTCTAGAAAATTGTAGTGTCACGACTGGGGAGGGTATTCCGGAGGGATCGTTAGTGATTTCAGCCGACTCCCTACAGTATATCAGATTTCCCCTTCATCCCCTTTTCCATGTCATTTTAAACAAAATGGGTGTCCACCCTCTTCAGTTGAATCCCAATTGTTTCCAACTGATTTCTGCTCTTCTGGGTTTCAGGCTCTCTGTGGGGGCGGCCTTCGGTTTCGTAGACTTCTTTTTCTGTTATAAGTGGAGTAAGGTCAACGAACTCGGGTCTTGCACTTTCTATTTCACTCCTAAAACCGATGCCCCCAAACTTTTTCATGATCACCCCACTTCACATTGTGGGTGGAAAGGTAGGCAGGTGATGTTGACCGGCGAGTGGGCTGCCCCCGAACTCAGCAATGTGCCTTTCCCAACTCGTTTTTCCCATTCTCCTGGTATTCCTCATTTCGATGAATATCGTCATCTTGCAATTGATGTCATTTGCCAACGTTTGTCGATCACTAACATTCTTCGTTTTCTTTTTCCAGATAAATCCTGTTTTACAGAGGCCAGACTAGTTCATGATAGGTTGCTAGCCCTTAAGGATCAATTTGAACTTGGGAATCCGAAACACAGCATCGGCTGGTTCTCCACACCTCAAGTTCTTCATCGTATCAGTTCTAAACGCCAATCCATCATATACGCACCTTTTTCTGAGGAGAAGCGTTTGGGCTTCGAAGGTTATGCTCCCAGAGACTTCGTGGGCGGTTTGATTTTGCGTTCAGAGGACTTAGCTTTGACAGACGACGGTAGAAAGAGGATCGAGCAGCTAAGAGCAAGATTCAAGGCTCAAGTCGACGTTCTTTCGGTTGACTTTGAAGAAACTGCTTCTGATACTGAGGGGATCAACATGCAGCGAAGAGAGCTTGAACTCGCGAAGGACCCAATTCTAGAGAGAAAGAGAAAGAGAAGTGACCAGAAGGCCCCTTCGAAGGCAAAAGTGTCGAAGGTCACTTCGACGGTCGAAGAGGGACCAGCCCTCGATGCTCATGCCCCTTCAACAGCTACGGCTATCGAACCGCCTTCTTCGGTAGCTGGTAGTCAAAGTCCACCTCCACTCTCCACTTCTTCACCTCCTCGTATTCCGAGTTCGAGTGCTCGTCCAGCTGCTCCCCTTCCACCATTTATCCCAGATATGAAGATATCGAATGGATCTCGGGTTTTACTAAGTGATTCTGCTGTCCACGATGAGAGCACCGCGATCGCAATCACGAGGGGTTGCGTGTTTCCATGGGATGCTGCTGGGGTCGCCCAGTTGAATGATAGGGCTCTCATTGCTGCCACCCACGTAGCCAGTTATACGGTAATAAGCCCTTCGACATGTTTTCATATATATATATATACATTTTTGTTTTTTTTTTTTTACTATATGCATTTTTCCTGCAGGTGAACATGCTGAACATGGACCTGACCAGCCGCCTGTTGGCGGTAAAGCATGAGCTTCGTCAGGAGGTTGAGAGAGGGGAAGCTGCCAGGAAGAAATTTGCCGATGCCGAGGCACTACTTTCTCAAGTCAAGAGGGAACTGGCAGAGGCAAATGCTGGACGATGCCGGGCCGAAGAGGATAGGGACCTGCATGCTGAGAACTTCGAGGGTGCGCAGAAAGAACTCGAGACTTCTAGGGCTCGGGTAGCTAAATTGGAGAAGGAACTGGTGATCGAGAAAGCTGAACGCTAGGCTGAGTTTGATGACTGCCAGACTTTGATTGGCATTGATCGAGTTCGGTTTTTCAGATTTGGCTGGGTTCAGAGGGCCGAACCTGAAGATGGTTGTTTGTATGAGGGCCCAGAAGCCGTGGATGCTCTTCAAGGAGTCACCGAGCCTTATGACTATCTCCTTGGGATGCGCCCTGGCAATCGAGCCCCTGCTTCGAGCCCTTCTTTTGATGAAGAGGTTGTTGAGGTTCCACTTCAAGGAAATCCTCCTTCTGCCCCCAGTGCTGATGCTTTGGTGCCCCCTTCGTCTTCGATGATCGATGCCTCTAATCCCCCACCCAAGCAATAGTTTTCCTTTTCATTTTTTTTTTGGTACTGAACTACTAAAGTTTGTCTGACTTCAAATTTTAGTTGTAATTTTGACTGTTCTTTTAAATTTCAAATTTTATTTCGTTTTAATTCTGCTGGTTTCAAATTCAAATTTCACTTACTACTATTAAATTCACAAAGATTAACGTAATATTCTTGGAATATCAGCTGTATTAATTTGTGGCATAAAACTCGCATTCTAGGGAATTTATTCTAAGTATAAATACCTGTTCTTTGTCACCTTTGTTTGCATGAAAGTTGTGCTTGCTGTGAGTACTTTGAAATAATCATGGGTAGAGATCGTAAGATCAAGCTTCACCTTGAGTTTCGTGCAAGTAAGAAGAGAAAGCCAATTGCTTCACCTGGAATCTCTGTTTCTTTGAGCTCTCCAAGTTCTACGGACTCGAGGGCTACTAGTTTTTCCTCGAAGTTTCGTTCTCGCTCGAGGGCGGATGGAATGGGGCACAGGAATGACATCTCCAAACCTTTGTCCCCGATACGCAAATCTGAGAACCCTCATACAATTCAATCGACTCGATCTCCTTCTTTCTCGAGCCGACACCATGACTTTGAGGCTAGACCTTCGAGAAGAAGTGCTAACTCAATTCGCTCTTCAAGAATCCTCCTCGAATGGCGTCTTCGTGAAGCACGCTTTGATTTGACTGCAGCTAGTCGGGAAGTGGATCGTCTGAAACAACTCCTTCATGAAGCGCGTTGTTTCACTAGCTCAGCACATTCTACAGGCTTCCAGGATGGTTTCACCCAGGGATGTGACTATTTCAAGTCAAAAGCTCGTGTAATCTTTCCCAATTTGGATTGGGAATGCCTGAGCGAAGAGCTTGTCATTCCCTAAAGGGCTTTTTGAGTTCATCTCTTTGTGTGGTTGTCATTTGCGTGTGCTCCTTTTGTAATCTGTGTTTTTCGTTCTAATAAAAGATGAACTTTTAAATACTTTTTTTTTTTTTTTGCATATATTCATTGTGTACATATTTCCTCGAACGCCTTCTTTCGAACGTTCAATGCTTCGATCGTAGCCACATTGCGTTCGCAATTTTACGAACGCCTTCTTTCGATCATTCATTGCTTCGATCAAAGACGTTCTTGGCGTACGTACGTGGTTTCGTTGAACATTATCCACTAGAGCATTCAGTGCTTCGATGGATGTCATCATTGCGTACGCAATTTCTCGAATGCCTTTTTTCGAACATTCACTGCTTCGATCGAAGACGTTCGAAGCGTAAGTGTTTTCCTTGAACATCATGCTTTCGAGCATTCAGTGCTTCGATGGAAAACATAGCTTCGAGAGGAGAAATGAAGTTTGCCCATTAGCCTGGGGGTAGCTTCGAGAGGAGAAATGAAGTTGGATTCCCTTTTCGGTACAAAATGTTTTAAACCTTTTGTTGTTGAAGGGTGTGCCATTGTCTGTAACTATGGCTCGTGGCACTCCGAAACGACATATGATATTTCTCCAAACGAAGCGAACGACAGTGGTTGCATCGATCGTTCCGTAATCCTCTGCCCCGACCCATTTTGTGAAGTAATCCGTCACGAGGAGTACGTTCCTCTTTCCTCCAGGGGCGGTTGGTAATGGTCCCACAATATCCATACTCCACCTCGCGAACGGCCATGGTTCCCAAGTCGAATTCAAATCCTCCACTGCTTGTCTGCTTATGTGAGAGGAGAAATGAAGTTGGATTCCCTTTTCGGTATAGAATGTTTTAAACCTTTTGTTGTTGAAGGGTGTGCCATTTTCCGTAACTATGGCTCGTGGCACTCCAAAACGACATATGATATTTCTCCAAACGAAGCGAACGACAGTGGTTGCATTGATCGTTCCGTAAGCCTCTGACTCGACCCATTTTGTGAAGTAATCCATCACGAGGAGTACGTTCCTCTTTCCTCCAAGGGCAGTTGGTAATGGTCCCACAATATCCATACCCCACCTCGCGAACGACCATGGTTCCCAAGTCGAATTCAAGTCCTTCGCTGGTTGTCTGCTTATGGGTGCGTAGCGTTGACACTGATCACATTTTCGAGCATAAACTTCTGAATCTTTTGCCATATATGGCCAAAAGTATCCTTGCGTCAGTGCTTTGTGTGCTAAACTTTGTCCTCCAGCATGGTTTCCACACGAACCGTCATAAATTATCGAGAGTAGCCATTCAGCTTGAGCTGGGTCAAGACAGCGTAACAACGGCCCTGAAAATGACTTTCTAAATAATACATTATCGATCAAAACATACCTGGCTGCTCGCATTCTTAGTTTTCGTGCTTCTGCTGGATCCGTTGGTGTTGTACCCGAACGAAGGTACTCTATCAGTGGCGTCATCCAACTCGTTCCAACTTGATTGATCATCAATGTAGTTGGTTCCTCTGCAATGCTTGGCGTGTGTAATTGTTCGATCCTGACGGATCGAAGTCCTTCCGAAGTTGAAGCTTCGCATGCTAGGTGGTCAGCCGCCTGATTTTGTTCTCTGGGTACTTGTGAGAAAGTTACCTTCTTGAAGCGAGAGGTTATTTCAGTTACCAGCTTCTGGTATGCCTCCATCTTTTCATCCCTAGCAGCATACTCTCCATTTACTTGGTTTACTACAAGCTGAGAGTCACTATAAACTTTAAGAAATTGAGCCTTGACTTTTTCAGCAATTCGTAAACCATTCACGAGGGCTTCGTACTCAGCCACGTTGTTCGAAGCTGGGAAATCCAACNAACCTTAACGCAAACTCCAACTCGAAACCATTGGGTGTTCGTAGAATTATGCCTGCTCCCGCACCTAACGCATTCGAAGATCCATCCACATATAGTTCCCATGCACCTTCTTCCTTGTCTCCTTCGAACGCGTTTAGTGGTTTATGTGCTTCGACCAAAAAATCTGCCACTGCCTGCCCTTTACGAGCTGTTTGAGGTTTGAACTCTATATCGAATGCCTCCAGCTCGATGGCCCATTTCATCATTCTTCCGGAGAGGTCCGGTTTGGCAAGAATACCCCAGACGGGTTGGTTGGTGATCACTGCTATTTTATGCCCTTCGAAATATTGCCGAAGCTTCCTCTTTGCTGTAACGAGGGCCAAGACACATTTCTCCGAAGCGTTGTATCTAGTTTCCGCTTCCACGAAGCTTTTGCTTACATAAAACACTGGATGCTGTTGGCCATCTCGATCAATGATTAACGCTGCACTTACAGCAAACTCTGAGACTGCTAAGTATAAAGATAGGACCTCTCCAGGCTCAGGAACTGCAAGGATGGGCGAATTGGCCATGTATTCTTTGATTTTCTTCAGTGCTTCAGATTGCGCTGTCCCCCAAGATCCTCCCTTTTTTATTGCATGAAAGAATGGTTTGCACCTATTCATCGCTCCTGATATAAATCTGCTTCCTGTTAAAACTTGCACCTCCCGAACTGTTCGAGGTTCTTCCATTTCTTGAAGAGCCTAGACTTTGCTTGGGTTGGGCTTGATTCCCCGTTGGCTGACGATATACCCCAAGAATTGTCCGGAAGAAACGCCGAACGCACACTTCGTCAGATTTAATCGTATCTTATATCTGCGTAGGACTTCAAACGTTTCTTTCAAGTCAATATAATGATCTTTTCTTGATTTGCACTTTACAACCATGTCGTCGATATATACTTCTATGGTTCTCCCTAATTGATCTTTGAACATCTGATTGACGAGTCTTTGATAAGTTGATCCCGCATTCTTGAGGCCGAAAGGCATTACTGTATAACAATATAATCCTCGCTCGGATATGAAGGCTGTTTTATCTTGATCGTCGATCGCCATTGGAATCTGGTTATATCCAGAATATGCATCAAGAAAAGTCAGTTGTTCGTACCCGGCGGTGGCGTCTACCATCTGATCAATCTTGGGGATCGGGTAGCAATCTTTTGGACAAGATTTATTCAGATTGGTGAAATTGATGCATACTCTCCATTTGCCATTCTTCTTTTGGACTACTACTACGTTCGAAATCCAAGTGGGGCACCAAACATCCCTTATAAACCCCACTTTAAGGAGTCGATCGATTTCGTCACTTATTACCTTATTTCTTTTTGGCGCGAATCTTCTTTGCCTTTGCTGATACGGCGTTATATTGGGATCGACGTTTAGCCTGTGGCACGCTATGCTTGGATCAATCCTTGGCATATCCACGTGTGACCATGCGAACATATCTTTATTTGCTCGAAGAGTTTCAACCAAACGTGTTCGTTCTTCTTCTTTCAGGAGGGTGCCCACCAACACTGTCTTGTTTGGCTCTTCCTGATCCAATAATATCTCTGTCAATGGCTCGATAGTCATTGGTTCAGCCATGGATTCTTCCTGGGTTGGTGGATCCTCCTTTAATTGCTATTTCTCTTCGATCCCTGCAACTTATTTGTTTGATCGAATTCCCATTGTAAGGTGATAGCATTTTTTCGCCACGGCTTGATCACCTATAATGTCGACAGTACCCTTCCCGTCCGCAGAAACACATCTCATGATTAAACATCGAGTGGACGCCTCTCCCTCCATTCTCCATATCCAGTCTCTGCCTATAATTACATTATACGCAGAA
Organism: Purshia tridentata; assembly: GCA_003254885.1. Taxonomy (NCBI): domain Eukaryota; kingdom Viridiplantae; phylum Streptophyta; class Magnoliopsida; order Rosales; family Rosaceae; genus Purshia; species Purshia tridentata. Next base: position 12,456 of record QANT01004394.1, on the reverse strand, counting down.
GGAGAATTGATTACCACGAAGGTCATAAACAGTGTCTTTCTTGCTGCGATCACTGGCAAAGTGATTTCTCCTACAGGCGTTATCTGACTGCCTTCGAACGCTAGAATTGGGGTCTTATTTTCCCTTAAATCCTCATCTCGGAGCCCCATCTGTTTGAATGTACTATAATACATAACTTCAGCGCTGCTTCCCCGCTCGATCATGACTCGATGTACTCTCGAGTTTCCAATTTGGAGAGTGACGACGAGCATGTCTTTATGAGGACATTCCAACCTCTCCAAGTCTTTACGGGTAAACTGGATGATTCCCTCCGCGTCTCTTTGAGCTGCTGCTTTTACCGACGCCGAACTGATCTGATTTACCCTTTGAGCTTTTTCCAGCTGGCATTTTAAACTGCGCCTCTGCACAGACGATCCTTCGGGTGGCTCGGATCCGCCATGGATAGAATGTATTTCGTATAAGACAGGCTCTACCTGGGCTGCATTGGTATTCTTTCTCTGAGGATTATCCTGGGGTTGGGTTGGACCTACCTGGTATTGAGTCAGCTGTCCTTTTCGTATCATGGCCGCGATCTGTCCTCTCAAGTTGAAGCATTCTTCGAGTTCGTGCCTGAAGTCATTATGAAAATGATAGTGCTTCGATTTATCCCTAAATTCCGGTTTGGTTTTTATCGATGAGGGTTCTCGAAAAATACCCTTCGCCTTATTATCGTGGTAGATCTTTGACACGCTGCAAGTAAGTTTGATGTTTGCCAGCTGATCTTCAGACCGGGAATTTCGTCTTCCTCTTCCCTTTTCTCCGTTCTTATTCTCGCCCGTTTGATGCGGAAGTGGGACGACATTGACTTGTGTAGCTTCGATATTCGCAGGTTTGCTCTCCGGGTTGCATTCTTGAACTACCGATACTCGTCTTCGATTGGCAGTATCCTCTTCGAGGTTGATGAAGGTTCTGCTTGGGCAATACATTCCCTCATGTCATATGGTGGGTGCATGATAATGTTTTCATGCAGCTTCGATCCCGATAACAGTCCCTCTTTGAACGCCGCGGTGACTGTCTCTCTTGGACAGTTATCCAACAATGACATCTCAACTATGAAGCGGGACAGATAATCTTTTAGTTTCTCATTTTTCCCCTGCTTCGTGTTGAACAAGGTGGTGATGTCCTTCTTCCTTCGTTGATTGCATATGTATTGTGATATAAAGACCTCACAAAGTTCAGAGAAACTCCCGATGGTTCCCGTTTTCAGTTGTCGGAACCAAGTCAATGCGGAGCCAGTCAGACTTGATGGAAAGAGTTTACACTGCAACGGCTCATTCTCCACTTCCAAGACTAGTTGTTGTTGGTAGTGGTAGATATGATCCATAGGGTCTCCGGTTCCATCGAACAGCTGAAACTTTGGAGTTTGGAATTTTTCTGGTCTTTTCGCAGCCATGATTTCATTGGAAAAAGGTGACCGACAAATTCGTCGCGCAGCCTCGATCGCCAATTGAGTTGGAGTCAAAGTCCGATGACTGCTCAATAATCTACGCAGGTCGTCGTTATCGTGAATCTTCTTCATTGTTCGTCGATCATGATCATCGAGCTATTCTTCATGTTGCTCTCGATCGGATCTTCCCTCCTCAACTTCACTGACTCGTGAATCACTTGACCCATCTATTTGTTTTCTTTTTTGCTTTGAATTTGTGGGTGTTTGCTTTTGCCGAGCCATCTCTAGAGCTTCGTTGGCCACGCGGTTGGCTTCTTCAACCCTGCTAGCCAAACTTTTCAGGAGGTCCATCATCTCGGCTTGCATTTGCGATCCGTTTCCAGTATTATCGATCCTGGCCATAGTTGACTGATTGTTTCTTACGAGTTTCCCACAGACGGCGCCAATTGTTGATGCTAAAATTCTCGTTGGGCCTTATTTTAACAATCAACAATGAATCAATCAACTAAACGCCTTCCACTCGACCGTCGCACTTCCTTCAAAATTTTGTCTCTTCAAATTGTTGAAATCTTCCCGTGGGGTGTACATGCAATGACACTCCGATGCTAAAATGAGTGAATAATTCAGTATGCTTTTCAATGTATTCTCTTTTTTCTTAGTTTCGATCCCCTCTTGCATGGAGGCACGTTCCTTTTTATATTAAGAATAATTTTTCCGTTACTCCCTATCTTCGCGCCTTTTCTTCCCGTTATATTTCTTTAATGCGTTCGATCGTTGGTGTCTTTAATTTGGTTCCTGGGTCATTGAAACTGGGATAGAAAACGGGCTATGCCTTTATGATACAGAATATTACCGTTTTTCTTTTTGGGCTTAGACCTTTTGGGTTTCGCCTCTTCTCTTTGGGTTGGGCCTGATTACTTCTCGGCCCTGGACTCGAGCCCAGCTATTTCTGTCGCCCACAATGCCCCCTTTTTTTCTCTACCTGCCACGTGTTATGCCTTGGCTGGTAGGGGGAAAAAAATGACGGCGCAAGTTGAAAAGGCGTCTTTTGATTGTTTCGAGGCGCGTCTTTTCGACCTCTGCCCTTCTCGAACTTCTGGGCTTCCCCAGCCACTCATTTTCGAATTCTTCTGTTTATATAAGCCTTAGCCTTCGTCTTTGCAACCTACGATCTCCCAGCTTCCACAGTGCCTCTTAAGAACAAACCCTTTTTGCGACCTCGCGTCTTTCTGCCATTCGCCCAAGGGTCTTCAGTGATTCCTAGCTTGCTCTTCTCCCTCACTCTCGTGTAAGTCTTTCTTTTCTTTTTATTATGGGTAAACTCACCCAACTGGTTTATTACTGGGAACCCTCTGTAAAGCAACTTAAGAAAATAGTTAGGGATTACGAAATTCCTCCCACTGTTAAAGTTCAATCCCTTCCAGAAAATTGTAGTGTAACAATTGGGTAGGGTATTCCGGAGGGATCGTTAGTGATTTCGGCCGACTTCCTACATTATATCAGATTTCCCCTTCATCCCCTTTTCCATGTCATTTTTAACAAAATGGGTGTCCACCCTCTTCAGTTGAATCCCAGTTGTTTCCAACTGATTTCTGCTCTTCTGGGTTTTGGGCTTTCTGTGGGGGCGACCTTCGGGTTCGTAGACTTCTTTTTCTGTTATAAGTGGAGTAAGGTCAACGAACTCGACGAGTCTTGCACTTTCTATTTCACTCCCAAAACCGATGCCCCTAAACTTTTTCATGATCGCCCCACTTCACATTGTGCGTGGAAAGGTAGGCCGGTGATGTTGATCGGCGAGTGGGCTGCCCCCAAACTCAGCAATGTGCCACTCCCAACTCGTTTTTCCCATTCTCTTGGTATTCCTCATTTCGATGAATATCGTCATCTTGCAATTGATGTCATTTGCTAACGTTTGTCGATCACTAACATTCTTTGTTTTCTTTTTCCAAATAAATCCTGTTTTACGGAGGCCAGATTAGTTCACGATAGGTTGCTAGCCCTTAAGGCTCATTTTGAACTTGGGAATCTGAAACACAGCATCGGCTGGTTCTCCACACCTCAAGTTCTTCATCGAATCAGTTCTCAACGCCAATCCATCATATACACGCCTTTTTCCGAGGAGAAACGTTCTGGCTTCGAGGGTTATGCTCCAAGAGACTTCGTTGGTGGTTTGATTTTGCGTTTAGAGGACTTAGCTTTGACAGACGACGGTCGAAAGAGGATCGAGCAGCTAAGAGCAAGATTCAAGGCTTAAGTTGACGTTCTTTCGGTTGACTCTGAAGAAACTACTTCTGATACTGAGGAAATCAACATGCAGCGAAGAAAGCTTGAACTTGCGAAGGACCCAATTCTAGAGAGAAAGAGAAAGAGAAATGACTGGAAAGCCCTTTCTAAGGCAAAAGTGACGAAGGTTACTTCGACGGTCGAAGAGGGACCAGTCCTCGATGCTCCTGCCCCTTCAATAGCTGCAGCTATCAAACCGCCTTCTTCGATAGCTGGTAGTCAAAGTCCACCTCCACTCACCACTTCTTCACCTCCTTGAATTCCAAGTTCGAGTGCTCGTCCACCTGCTCCCCTCCCACCATTTGTCCCTGATATGAAGAGATCGAATGGATCTCAGGTTTTACTGAGTGATTCTGCTGTCCACGATGAGAGCACCGTGATCGCAATCACGAGGGGTTGCGTGCTTCCACGGGATGCTGCTGGGTCGCTCAGTTGAATAATGGGGCTCTCATTGCTGCTACCCACGTAGCCAGTTATACGGTAATAAGCCCTTCAACATGTTTTCATATATATATATATATATATATATATATGTTTTTAACTGTATGCATTTTTCCTGTAGGTGAACATGCTGAAAGCATGAGCTTCGTCAGGAGGTTGAGAGAAGGGAAGCTGCTAGGAAGAAATTTGCCGATGCCGAGGTGCTACTTTCCCAAGTCAAGAGGGAACTGGCAGAGGCAAATGCTGGGCGATGCCGGGCCGAAGAGGACAGAGACCTGCATGCTGAGAACTTCGAGGGTGCGCAGAAAGAACTTGAGACTTCTAGGGCTTGGGTAACTGAATTGGAGAAGGAGCTAGCGATCGAGAAACCTGAACGCCAGGCTGAGTTTGATGACTGCCAGACTTTGATTGGCATTGATCAAGCTCGGTTTTTCAGACTTGGCTGGGTTAAGAGGGCCGAACCTGAAGATGGTCGTTTGTATGAGGGCCCAGAAGCCCTGGATGCTCTTTAGAGAATCACCGAGCCTTATGACTATCTCCTCGGGATGCGCCCTGGCGATCGAGCCCCTACTTCGAGCCCCTCTTCTGATGAAGAGGTTGTTGAGGTTCCACTCCAAGGAAATCTTCCTTCTGCCCCCAATGCTGATGCTTCGGTGCCCCCTTCCTCTTCTACGGTTGATGACTCTGACCCTCTGATCGTGAAATAGCTCTTTTTTTTTTACTTTGTTCTATTTTGTACTGAACATTATGGATTTCAACTTTCTAACTTGGGTGATCAATTTCAGTTTTAATTTTGACTGTTCTTTCGAATTTTGAATTTTATCTTTAATTTTGCTGGTTTCAAATTCGAATTTTACTTACTGATATTAAATCACAAGGAGTAACATAATATCCTTGAAATATTAGCCGTATTAAATGGTAGCATAAAACTCGCATTCTAGGAAATTATTCTAAGTATAAATACCTGTTCTCTGTTACCTTTGATTGCATGAAAGTTGTGCTTACTGCGAGTACTTTGAAATAACCATGGGTAGAGATCGTAAGATCAAGCTTCACCTTGAGCTTCGTGCAAGTAAGAAGAGAAAGCCAGTTGCTTCGCCTAGACTTTCTGTTTCTTTGAGCTCTCTAGGTTCGACGGACTCGAAGGCTACTAGCTTTTCCACGAAGTTACGTTTTCGCTCAAGGGCAGATGGAATGGGGCACAGGAATGACATCTCCAGTCCTTTGTCCCCAATACGCAAATCTGAGAACCCTCATACAATCCGATCGACTCAATCACCTTCTTTCTCAAGCCGACGTCATGACTTTGAGGCTGGACCTTCGAGGAGAAGTGCTAACTCAATTCACTCTTCAAGAACCCTCCTTGAATGGCATCTTCGAGAAGCACGTTTTGACTTGATTGTGGCTTGTCGAGAAGTGGATCGCTTGAAACAACTCCTTCATGAAGCGCGTTGTTTCACTAGTTCAGCACATTCTACGGGCTTCCAGGATGGTTTCACCCAGGGATGTGACTATTTCAAGTCAAAAGCTCGTGCAGTCTTTCCCAATCTGGATTGGGAATGTCTGAGCGAAGAGCTTGTCATTCCATGAAGGGCTTCTTGAGTTCATCTCTTTGTGTGGTTGCCATTTGCGTGTGTTCCTTCTGTAATCTGTTCTTTTTAATTCTAATAAAAGATGAACTATTAAATGCTTTTCCTTTTTTCTTTTTTCTTTTTTGCATATATTCATAGTGTACGTATTTCCTCGAACACCTTCTTTCGAACGTTCAATGCTTCAATCGTAGCCACATTGCGTACGCAATTTCTCGAACGCCTTCTTTCGAACATTCATTGCTTCGATCGAAGACGTTCGTAGCGTACGTACGTGGTTTCCTTGAACGTCATCCATTAGAGAATTCAGTGCTTCGATGGAAGTCATCATTGCGTACGCAATTTCTCGAACGCCTTCTTTCGAACATTCACTGCCTCGATCGAAGACGTTCGAAGCGTACGTGTTTTCCTTGAACGTCATCCTTTCGAGCATTCAGTGCTTCAATGGAAAACGTCTATAACATATGCATTTTCTTGAATGTCTTTTCCCGAACGTTCAAAGTCTTTATGTCTTTTTCAAGAGGAAATGCTCAATTTTCATTGGAATTCATCAATTGTTATTAATATTATCCCATCGAAAAAGTAATATGCGCGAAGAAGTAATGAACAAGAAAGATTTCAACCATAATATTTTTTTAAATGAATGGCATTCCAAGGTCTCGGCAATTCCTTCCCAGTCCGGAGTTCTCGAAGTTTGTAGGCCCCTTTCCCGAAGACTGCTATGACTTCGTAAGGGCCTTCCCATACTTTCTTAAACTTTCCAGATTCTGGTAGTTCTCCCGATTTAGGTCCTTGGTCCATAATTCGTTTTAAAACCCAATCTCCAATTCTGAAGGTTTTATGGCGTACCTTCTGGTTGAAATGTCGAGCTGCCACGCTATGATAGTTTGCCAACCGAATTGATGCCGCCATCCTCTTTTCTTCCGCAAGATTGAGAGTGTGTCGAAGTTGAATGGCGTTCGATTCCTTATTTTTAGCTGATAATGTCCTTGTGGTTGGCAAACCTATCTCAGTGGGGATTACCGCTTCTACTCCATAAGTTAGGGAAAACGGTGATTCTCCAGTGGGCCTTCGTATAGTGGTTCGATATGCCCACAGAACGTGATGGAGTTCGTCGTGCCATTTCCCCTGGCCCTTTCGAGCCGTCTTTTGATATTGTCGAAGATTGTTCTGTTCGTCTTCTCTGCTTGTCCATTAGCTTGGGGTAGCTTCGAGAGGAGAAATGAAGTTGGATCCCCTTTTCAGTACAAAATGTTTTAAACCTTTTGTTGTTGAAGGGTGTGCCATTGTCTGTAACTATGGCTCGTGGCACTCCGAAACGACAAATGATATTTCTCCAAACGAAGCGAACGATAGTGGTCGCATCGATCGTTCCGTAAGCCTCTGCCTCGACCCATTTTGTGAAGTAGTCCGTCACGAGGAGTACGTTCCTCTTTCCTCCAGGGGTAGTCGGTAATGGTCCCACAATATCCATACCTCACCTAGCGAACGGCCATGGTTCCCAAGTTGAGTTCAAATCCTCCGCTGGTTGTCTGCTTATGGGTGCGTAGCGTTGACATTGATCACACTTTCGCGCGTAAACTTCTGAATCTTTTGCCATATAAGGCCAAAAGTACCCTTGCGTCAGTGCTTTGTGTGCTAAGCTTCGTCCTCCAGCATGGTTTCCACACGAACCGTCATGAATTGTCGAGAGTAGCCATTCAGCTTGGGCTGGGTCAAGATAGCGTAACAACGGCCTTGAAATACTTTTAAATAATACATTATCTATCAAAACGTACCTGGCTGCTCGCATTCTTAGTTTTCGTGCTTCCGCTGGGTCCGTTTGTGTTGTACCCGAACGAAGGTACTTTATCAGTGGCGTCATCCAATTCGTTCCAACTTGATTGATCATCAATGTAGTTGGTTCCTCTGCAATGCTTGGCGTGTGTAATTGTTCGATCCTGACGGATTGAAGTCCTTCCCGAGTTGAAGCTTCGCATGCTAGGTGGTCAGCCGCCTGATTTTGTTCTCTGGGTACTTGTGAGAAAGTTACCCTCTTGAAGTGAGAGGTTATTTCAGTTACCAGCTTCTGGTATGCCTCCATCTTTTCATCCCTAGCTGCGTACTCTCCATTTACTTGGTTTACTACAAGCTGAAAGTCACTGTAGACTTTAAGAACTTGAGCCTTGACTTTTTCAGCAATTCGTAAACCATTCACGAGGGCTTCATACTCTGCCACGTTGTTTGAAGCTGGGAAATCCAACCTTAACGCAAACTCCAACTCGAAACCATTGGGTGTTCGTAGAATTATGCCTGCTCCCGCACCTAACGCATTCGAAGATCCATCCACATATAGTTCCCATGCATTTTCTTCCTGGTCTCCTTCGAACGCGTTTAGTGGTTTATGTGCTTCGACCAAAAAAACTGCCTGCCCTTTACGAGCTGTTTGAGGTTTGAACTCTATATTGAATGCCCCCAGCTCGATGGCCCATTTCATCATTCTTCTGGAGAGGTCCGGTTTAGCAAGAATACCCCGGACGGGTTGGTTGGTGATCACTGCTATTTTATGCCCTTCGAAATATTGCCGAAGCTTCCTCTTTGCTGTAACGAGAGCCAAGACACACTTCTCTGAAGCGTTGTATCTAGTTTCCGCTTCCACGAGGCTTTTGCTTACGTAAAACACCGGATGTTGTTGGCCATCTCGTTCAATGATTAACGCTGCACTTACAGCAAACTCTGAAATTGAAGTATAAAGATAGGACCTCTCCAGGCTTGGGAACTGCAAGGATGGGCGGATTGGCCATGTATTCTTTGATTTTCTTCAACGCTTCAAATTGCTCTGTTCCCCAAGATCCTCCCTTTTTTATTGCATGAAAGAATGGCTAGCACCTATCCGTTGCTCTTGATATAAATCTGCTTAGTGCGGCAATCCTTCCTGTTAAAACCTGCACCTCTCGAACTGTTCGAGGTTCTTCCATTTCTTGAAGAGCCTGGACTTTGCTTGGGTTGGGCTCGATTCCCCGTTAGCTAACGATATACCCCAAGAACTGTCCGGAAGAAATGCCGAACGCACACTTCGTCGGATTTAATCGCATCTTGTATCTGCGGAGGACTTCAAATGTTTCTTTCAAGTCAACATGATGATCTTTTCTTGATTTTCTCTTTACAACCATGTCGTCGATATATACTTCCATGGTTCTCCCTAATTGATTTTTGAACATCTGATTGACGAGTCTTTGATAAGTTGATCCCGCATTCTTGAGGCCGAAAGGCATTACTGTATAACAATATAGTCCTCGCTCGGATATGAAGGCTGTTTTATCTTGATCATCGATCGCCACTGGGATTTGGTTATATCCAGAATATGCATCGAGAAAAGTCAGTTGTTCGTACCCGGCAGTGGCGTCTACCATCTGATCAATCTTGGGGATTGGGTAGCAGTCTTTTGGATAGGATTTATTCAGATTGGTGAAATTGATGCATACTCTCCATTTGCCATTCTTCTTTTGGACTACTACCACGTTTGAAATCCAAGTGGGGCACCAGACATCCCTTATAAACCCTACTTCTAGGAGTCGATCGATTTCGTCGCTTATTACCTTATTTCTTTCTGGCGCGAATCTTCTCTGCCTTTGTTGATACGGCGTTATGCTAGGGTCGACGTTTAGCTTGTGGCACGCTCTGCTTGGATCAATCCCTGGCATATCCACGTGTGACCATGCGAACACATCTTTATTCGCCCGAAGAGTTTCGACCAGACGTGTTCGTTCTTCTTCTTTCAGGAGGGTACCCACCAACACCATCTTGTCTAGCTTTTCCTGATCCAATACTATCTCTGTCAGTGGCTCGATAGTCATTGGTTCAGCCATGGATTTTTCCTGGGTTGGTGGATCCTCCTTTAATTGCTATTTTTCTTCGACCCCTGCAACTTCTTTGTTTGATCGAATTCCCATTGTAAGGTGATAGCATTTTTTCGCCACGGCTTGATCACCTACAATGTCGACGGTCCCTTTCCCGTCCGCAGAAACACATCTCATGATTAAAAATCGAGTGGACGCCTCACCTTCCATTCTCCATATCCAGTCTCTGCCCATAATTACATTATACGCAGAAGGAGAATTAATTACCATGAAGGTCATAAACAGTGTCTTTCCTGCTGCGATCACTGGCAAAGTGATTTCCCCTACTGGCGTTATCTGACTGCCTTCGAACGCTAGAATTGGAGTCTTGTTTTCCCTTAAATCCTCATATCGAAGCCCCATCTGTTTGAATGTACTATAATACATAACTTCTGCGCTGCTTCCCCCATCGATCATGACTCGATGTACTCTCGAGTTTCCAATTTGGAGAGTGACGACGAGCGCGTCTTTGTGAGGGCATTCCAACCTCTCCAAGTCTTTATGGGTAAATTGGATGATTCCCTCCGCGTCTCTTTGAGCTGCTGCTTGTGCCGACGCCGAACTGATCTAATTTACCCTTTGAGCTTTTTCCAGCTACCGTTTTAAACTGCACCTCTGTACAGATGATCCTTCGGGTGGTTCGAATCCGCCATGGATAGAGTGTATTTTGTATAAGACAGGCTCTACCTAGGCTGCATTAGTATTCTCCCTCTGAGGATTCTCCTGGGGTTGAGTTGGACCTACCTGGTATTGAGTTAGTTGTCCTTTCCGTATCATAGCCGCGATCTGTCCTCTCAGGTTGAAGCATTCTTCGAGTTCGTGCCCGAAGTCATTATGAAAATGACAGTGCTTCGATTTATCCCTAAATTCCGGTTTGGTTTTTATCGATGAGGGTTCTCGAAAAATACCCTTCACCTTATTATCGTGGTAGATCTTTGACACGCTGCAGGGGAGTTTGATGTTTGCCAGCGGATCTTCAAACCGGGAATTTCGTCTTCCTCTTCCCTTTTCTCCGTTCTTATTCTCGCCCGTTTGATGCGGAAGCGGGACGACATTGAGTCGTGTAGCTTCGACGTTTGTAGGTTTGCTCTCCGGTTTACCTTCTTGAACTATCGACACTCGTCTTCGGTTGGCAGTATCCTCTTCGAGACAGATGAAAGGTTCTGCTTGGGCGATGCATTCCCTCATGTCATATGGTGGGTGCATGATAATATTTTCATGCAGCTTCGATCCCGCTAACAATCCTTCCTTGAACGCCGCGGTGACTGTTTCTCTCGGACAGTTATCCAATGATGACATCTCAACTATGAAGTGGGATAGATAATCTTTTAGTTTCTCATTCTTCCCCTGCTTCGTGTTGAACAAAGTGGTGATGTCCTTTTTCCTTCGTTGATTGCATATGTATTGCGATATGAAGACCTCACAAAGTTCAGAGAAACTCCCGATGGTTCCCGTTCTCAATTGTCGGAACCAAGTCAATGCAGAGCCGGTCAGACTTGATGGGAAGAGTTTACACTGCAACGGCTCATTCTCCACTTCCAAGACTAGTTGTTGTTGGTAGTGGTAGATATGATCCATAGGCTCTCTGGTCCCGTCGAACAGCTGAAACTTTGGGGTTTGGAATTTTTCTGGTCTTTTTGCAGCCATAATTTCATCGGAAAAAGGCTACCGGCAAATTCCTCGCAAAGCCTCAATCACCAGTTGAGTTGGAGTCAGAGTCCGATGACTACTCAATAATCTGCGCAGGTCGTCATTATCGCGAATCTTCTTCATTGTTCGTCGATCATGATCATCGAGCTATTCTTCGTGTTGCTCTCGATCGGACCTTCCCTCCTCAACTTCACTGACTCGTGAATCACTAGACCCATCTATTTATTTTCTTTTTTGCCTGGAATTCGTGGGTGTCTGCTTTTGTCAAGCCATTTCTAGAGCTTCGTTGGCCACGCGGTTGGCTTCTTCAACCTTGCTAGCCAAACTTTTCAAGAGTTCCATCATCTCAGCTTGCATTTGCGATCCGTTTCCAGTATTATCAATCTCGGCCATAGTTGACTGATTGTTTCTTACAATTTCCCACAGACGGCGCCAATTGTTGAAGCTAAAATTCTTGTTGGGCCTGATTTTAACAATCAACAATGAATCAATCAACTATATGCCTTTCTCTCGAATGTCGCACTTCCTTCGAACTTTTGTCTCCTTGAATTGTTGAAATCTCCCCGTGGGGTGTACTTGCAATGACACTCCGATGCTAAAATGAGTGAATAATTCAATATGCTTCTCAGTGTATTCTCTTTTCTCAGGTTCGATCCCCCCTTGCATGGAGGCACGTTCCTTTTTATATTAAGAATAATTTTTCCGTTACTTCCTACCTTCGCGCCTTTTCTTCCCGTTATATTTCTTTTAATGCGTTTAATCGTTGGTGTCTTTAATTTGGTTCGTGGGTCATTGAAACGGGGATAGAAAACGGGCTATGCCTTTATGATACAGAATGTTACCGTTTTCCTTTTTGGGCTTAGACCTTTTGGGCTTCGCCTCTTCTTTCTGGATTGGGCCTGATTACGTCTCGGTCTGGGCTCGAGCCCAGCTATTTCTGTCGCCCACACCAGTTATCGGAGAGGGTACCATTTCAATATCCCATGATTTGCCCCTGACTTACGCTTTTCTAGTGTATTACATGTTCATTCTCTAAATGGCAGTCTTCTATTTGTTGCGAAGTTTTTAGACCAATTTCATTGTTTTGGTACTTTTTATCCTACTCATTATTACTTTTAGAATCTCATAACCCGAGAAAAGATTGGGCATGGTTAACGCGCGCTGGGGGGGTGGTGAGGGAGGGGCGTGG
>QANT01004392.1:0-27907 GCA_003254885.1 Purshia tridentata | reverse complement strand
CTTGGTGGGTTGTTGTCTCTGTAAATTCTCTTTTAGGAACTCCAATAATGTTTGGAAAACTAAAATAAAATAAAGAAATGAACTTTTATTTTATGGTAATGGTAAGGATTGGTGGTGTGTGATTGGTAGGGAGGTAGCAGAAAACACGGGGGCGCGAGGGGGATGAAGCACTTTATTGCTACTGGCTGTTGCTCTGATCATGAATTTATTGACGATATCTAGTTGCTTCTTGGAGTCCCCAATGGGAGACCATTGATCGATTGCAGTGCCAGTACATAGGCTTGGCTCCTATGTGGTGAGGTTTTTGTTTGTTAGTGTATGGTGTCATCATTTAAGAATTAATTAATTAGTCTAAGGTTCAGACTTTTTTGTTTTTGTTTTTTTCTCTTTGGTAAATAAGTGTAATAATTTTTTTTCTTCTTTCAAGAGTAGGTCTCTTGGTTTAGACTTTTTAGTTTTTGATAAAATGTACATGCATCATGCATGAACCATGTTATGGTGAGACTTTGTACTGCAGACCCAAAAAAAAAAAACTGTACTGAGAATTTACTTAAACTTAATGTTAGAGTTAGAAACTCCTATTCTTTACAATATTTTGACGTAATTGATGCAAGAAGAATATAGATTTGATAGAGATTTCTTCAACTCACCTGCAAGGCACTCCAAAGTGCCTTTATCTTTACGTGTATGATTTAGACCAAAGACAAAAAACTTTAATACCTTATTTTCTTTCATTATACACTCTCTTTATTTAATTTGTAAAATTACTACAATAATCCATTATAAAAAAAAAATTAAAAGACAACATGTTTTTTGTTACTAAAAAAAAAAAATTATTTTGAAAGAAAATATTCAAACCACCAACAAACCCCTTGTAGGCCATTGTCCTCATCGCTGGCGGTTGAGCTCCACGTTGGGCACCCTCCTCTACCTTTCTTTCTCTTCTATCTTTATTTCTATTTCTCTTTCTCTCCCTTCGCACCTCTTCTATTTGACGGAAAGGTCAGCAACCATTGATTTGGAGGTTGGAGACCTTCCGTTGGGCAGAGAAAGAGAGAGAGGGAAAGAGGAAGAGAAAGAGAAGCACAGAGGGAGAGAAAAAGGAAGAGGAGGGGGTCAGCGGCGTGTGGCTCAACTGCCACGGGGTGGTTGTGATGACAGAGGCTTGCAAGGGCTAGATGGCAGTGGTTGGGTTTGACATTTTTTTTTTCTTTTGTTCTTTGTTTTTGTTTTTTAATCTAAAAATTCATATTTTGGGATAGGTAGGGTGTACGGTTTGGATGTGTTGGTGAGGTGTGTAGTGTTTTTATTTAGTAGGTGTGTAATGAGAAATTTGGTAAGATTAATGAAATAGAAGTATTTTGGTAATAAGAAGGGTATATTATAAGAAAAATAAAATATAAAAAAAATGTAGAGACTGTGTAGTGAGAGAAAATGAGGTTTGCAAATAACAACGCTCTTAATTTTTAAGAAAAAAGCGCCATTGGATATGCTTTAAAGAATTCAAACCATTAGATTTGAAGAAGAGAAATCTAATGGTTTGAGAAAAAGGATGAGTGGAGAAAATGAGAGGATCTAGCGTGAACTGCCCAAGACCCCTTCAACGTCGTCGTCCACCAGCACTATTGGGCTTCACCACGTCTCTCTGACCTCTCTCCAACACGCTGCGTCGTAGAAGATGTCGACTTGTTCCCAATATGTTTTAATGATATTCGGAATGAATATAATTAATTAATTAAGAAAAAAGAAGTGTACATAGACTTATTCCCAATATCTGTTTATAAATTTTCTCTTAATCCCCCACTCATATCACATTCAATTTGGAGTGGGTCAACACCAAATTAAACAGTTTAATTCCCAACTTTAAACAAGTAGACCCTTCCCAACTTCATTTTTGGTGGAAACTTCGCGTTAATTTCCCTGAACTTTCATCGTGGCCATATTTTAATTGTTTATATATACATATACATAACAAACTGATTGCAATAAATAAGAGTAAATATGGTAAAGTTGATGGTGTGACAAACTTGCCGATGGATATGATGATGTTGCACGCTGATGGCAACCAATCATCTCCGGCACCAGACTCCGGCGGTACTGCTGCTGATCATGAACTTCTCTTACGCCTTTCAATTTATGGGTTCAGTCAACTATCTGCCGGTGATCAACAACAGAATATTGAAGACATATAGTATAATCTGCAACTTCCAGGCAGAACAGTTTCAGTTTCAGAGGAAATTGATGATGAGGAAGATTTTAGAATCAAAATTTTTGTAGAGCTCTTTAATAAGCTTTCGGAGTCTTCCCAAGTTCGTTTCTTCCAGGAATTTACAGCAAACTTCTTCTGCAAAGAGTTGATTTGTTTGTTCAGGAAACTATCCTCCAATGACCAGCTACAGCTGATCCAACAAATCCGTGATGATGGCAGTAATGGTGGTGGTGGTGGTGGTGATGTTGGTGATGATGCTGGTGGTAGTGGCGGCGGTGGTGGTGGCAGTGGTGATGATGGTGATGATTTTTTATTTGAAGATTTCATGGTGCTGCTTCATACATGTCCGTGGCATTGGGAAGGTTTTGGTAGGCTATGGGAACTTTCTGATCGCCAGGAGGAAGCGGCTGAACTTTTCTTAGGCTCGTCAGTTGTTTGCATGAAAACACGATGCTCCGCCGGTGACCAACAAAACCTCAGTCAACTACTCTTTGAACAAGTTGAATCTTGTGATGCAAGTAAGAAACTCCCTGACTTGAGTGATGAGGATTTCAGAGTCAGGAGCTTCACAGAGCTGTTTAGAAAACTTGAGTTCAGTTCCCAACATTATATCGTATCCCAACTCAACTCTTTTTCTCAAACTTTTCCCTGGGTCGACTCAGATGGGTACTCTGATTACAATAGTATGGTTCCTCTTCCCACCTCCTATAAGAATGTTGAGATAAAAAGTCAAAAGAAAGTTGGAAAAAGATTAGTTTTCTATACTTTTATAACGAACTTCGGAAAAAGAGTTAAAAACATTTTCCACGCACTAAAAAATTGTTGGGGCTCTAATAAAATAGAAGAAAATACTTGGACACACGATTCTGATATTGATTCTTATGATGATAATGATGATGATGATGAGTCTATTAGACCTAGAATACCTGGAACTTTTGGTTACATCGCCCCCGACGCCCCCCATGCAAGGGGAGGAAGAAGAGTTACAATTAGACGGGGGGGAGGAGGAGGAGGAGGAGAAGGAGGAGCCTTACTTAATCCTCAATTCATCAAAGTGAAACCTCCAGATCATCTAAGGGGAGGAGGAGGAGGATCAACTACAACTACCACACAATGAGGCAGGGGACAAGTTAAAACAAGGATGATTCAGAAGCTTGATGTAAGTCTATAATTAAGAAGCTTCAAATAACTCATCTGGTGATCACTGGGTCTCGTAGTACTGTTTCTCCTATTATATATGTATATATATGAGTACTTTCAAAGGGATTTGATGTCCTCTGCTTTTGCATCGCATTTATATATATATGTTTATATATTGGCCAAAAAAAAAAAACAGTATATATNGCTTTTGCATCGAATTTATGTATATATGTTTATATATTGGCAAAAAAAAAAAAACAGTATATATAATATACATACATATGTTTGTACACCTAGCGAGTCGCAAAATCAGTCATAATACAGCATCCACCTATCTCTCTCACGAACCATGATATATACTACAGCTAAACTTTATTTTCAATCAGAATACAATAACTGAATCTTCTGTTTTGATTCTAAAGCTAAAGGTTTTCATCTCTATATATTAGATGCTTCTGGGCTGAATAATCCAGAATCGCAAGGCCATATCTCTGCCTAATAATAGTGCATACTGTTTTCTATGTATACTTCAAGTACTGTTTGCCTCTGATAGGGATATGGCTGTGCACAGTTACATCATACATGCAAGTTTAAGGAACAGAATGGTCTCATCATCAAGTCCTTGCCCAATCAAATATTTACAAAAGGCATTATTGAGAATAAAAGAGCTACTACTTGAAACTTGATTAATCCATCCAACCAAAGTCTTGTGCAGACTGTTGCAAGAACTAGTACTGATAGGTTCCTTTCCTGTTATTAGCTCAAAAAGCAAAATTCCATAGATATACACATTCTTCCTCACAACATCTGACTCCCAGACTCCTCTAACAGCCCCGAATCAGTGTCATTATGGTACACAAACATTACTCTTCCATGATTTGATGTAATTGTGTCTCCAAAGTTGGATATATTTGGGTTCAAAATAATTATAAAGTAAGAATAATACACCCAATCTTCTAATTTTTTCTCCCCAATTTCGAAACAAAGGGTTTGTAATTTTATTTTAACTTTCTAGAGTACACTCAATCAGCAATGTGTTCTAAATGCCATCTAGAACACTACCAACAGCTTGAAAAATAATGTAAGCGAAATTTTCATCAGCAGAAGTGATAACAGTGCTGGCTTCTCTGACTTCAATCATGGCTTGGTTAGGCTCATGGATATGTAGTACAGGAACATTTTCTGATTCGGAACCACTTGCTTCTCTAAGTGTGCCCTTGATGCCCCTGTTTGATAACACAGTCAAAAGCTTTTCCAAATCAGGTGAACCCCAGTGTACCAGCGGTCTACTCACTGATGACTCGTGCACATTTCCAGAGAATAACCATTGTTTGCCATGATCTATCAAGAGCTCTCCCTTTAACCTTGTAATGTTAATATTTTCCTGTTTCAACTTCCTCCAATCGAACTGGGAAGCCAAGTCTGTTGAAATCTCTAGTTCTGAATTGTCCTTCAAGCTTGGTATAAGTAATGTTTCATTAACACAGTAGTGAAAAGTCGAGAATGAATCTGATTTTGAAGAGCTAATTTGCTTCAAATCCTTGGGGAATACCAGACCAACTTTTGGTTGCAATATATTTAGCAACGGTTCTACTTTCTGTAACCTTATCCCAGAGAGAAAGGAGCATTGAAGAACCTTCATTGCCATTGGCTTGAAAGGCAAGAGAGCCAGCTCAACATCCAGTCCTCCATTCTCAAGAATGAGTAGCGAGTTGTGATCCCCACACCAGCGCCGGAGAAAATGAACAGCAGGACCAAGCCGCAGACTCCAGTGAGGAGAGAAAACTATGGATGGCTCCTTCCAGTTCAGTAATAATTTAGGTGAATGAACTTCTGGAAACACATGAAGCTTCTTCTCATTTATGAGCTCGACATGGGCAAACAATGGCTGACCAGAAAACATCTTCTCTTGCCGCTGTTTGCATACCCATTCAGGTATGATGTTGGTGAAAGCCAATAATTCTTCAGCTACAGAAGAAATAATATATATTGGAACCTTCAAATTCGAAACGTCTAGTGAAGCTGATATCTGTTCTAACAGCTGCAGAACAATTCCAAGTTGACTAATGGGAATAAGGACTGAGCCTCCAGTTTTCACAGAATCAATGACACAGGAACATAGAAAAGCTAGTTTGTCCTGTTCCTCCAAACTATCATCAACATTAAGTAAAGACTTGGCCAATTCTTGACCATTATTTTCACAATTTCTGAGTGATGACAAATTATGAGTAGTTGGAACCGAGCTATTGTAATCATTCTCAACATCTTCAGCAGCATCCAAGAATGAGAAATCTGAATATATTATAACATCATTCCCTTGAAGAGCAAGGTAATCAAAATTCATTGCATGAGCAGAAACAAAGATGGAACTTGAAACCAATGCAACGTCTCCCATTGGACCATTTAATGTCCAATTACAAGTGCCTATGTCTAAACCCGAACTGAATGCTTTTATGATCAATGTGCTGTTGTAGCAAATTTCCTCAGCATATTTTAGTCTTATTACCTTGTGCACGCAATCCTTCACATCAGCTGCACTGTACAAGGGCATCCAACCACCCAGCTCTCCCCCATCTTTGCCTAAAGCTACCTCTCTCAACGAAGAAGGAAGAAGCTTAAGCTCTTCCCACTTCATCCATTGAGGAAAACACGACTCCTCCAAGGGTCCAAAAAACTGCCTGATTTCCATATGCATTGAAACAAGGTCCTCCATCATAAGCTGTCCAAGTCTTGCTGTTGCTTCAGTCACATATATCTTAGCAGAAAAACCCTTCATTCTAGTAAGAAATGGCAAACCTAGCATACCCATTGGACCTGATATCAATACCACATCAATAAAAGAAGCATTCCATAGGTGCAAGTTCTTGATAGTTTTGTACCAGGGCTCTGCATAAATTAAATCATTGGCATCCAGGGGCTTTTCGAATTTTCGTCTCTTCTGAACCAAAGGCTCCTCCATATCTAAAGAAGCATTATAGTTTGGGGTACTGGGATTCTCTTTATCTGAGGAACTAGCTTTTGAACTAGATGGAACAGGGGAGAAGATTGTAAGAGCTGAAAGGTCCAATGGGCAATCCAGTAAAATCCGAAAACCACATACATCGAGTATATGACATGGTGGAAAATGGTAACCCCCACCTTTGCTCAAACATGTAAACTTCATAAGCACCAAGAAAAGAACAGACTGGAGCTTTAGGCTCAAGTATGCCACTACTCTTAAAAATGTTGCAACCCAGAATTTTATTCACAACATGTCAGGCCATGGAGTAGGAAATTACAATGACAAACCCAATTAATTTATCTTAAAATAAAAAAGAAGAAGAAAAAGGAAAATTGATTTGTTACCTAATCTTGGAGCGATGACTGACCCTGTGTTAATCTGGGTGGCTCTTCAAATTGGTCTTACAACTTGGGTTTTTATACAGCGCTCAACGCCTAAACCATAAAGCGCAGATTTTATCAAACCCCAATATGATGTAAACCTAAAACCTCAATCTTGGGAGTTGGAACAACCCCTTGATCCTATATGTTATTACAATGTTATAAATCTCTCTCTCTCTCTCTCTCTGGGAAGAACTAAAAAAAATGAAAATAAAATTAGAGTTTGAAGAAATAAGGTGAGATGAGAATGAAAAACAAGCATCCAAGGGACCAAGAGACTTCAGTTTGTCGTCTACGCAAAAAGGTATGCATGGATTGAGAGACCATCTTCAGAGTAGTGAAGGTGTTAATTTCGGCGGGATGCCTTTCTGGGATTCACTCTGGCTCGTGGGCCTGAATGATTTTCTTTGGGCCACCCTCTTAATCCCCCATTGTTATGAGGCCCAGACCTCACTAATCCTTGCCACGTGGCTGGTGATATTTCAGGGCCCAAACACTAGTCTTTCCTTTTTTTTTTCTTTTTTTCTATTTATACAAATTATATCCACAATTTTTTCCAAGGAAGACCTGGTACTTCTTTTATTTTTTATTTTTTATTTTTGTGCAAAGACATCTATTACAAATTTACAATAAGTCAATGACTTTGTATGTGCCGTAATATATATATGTTCTATATAGTAATTGTCATTCCCTGCCTACTATTTCAGGGTCTAAAGATTCATTGTTGATTTCTTTCATTTACATTTCATTGGATCCATGTTTGTCATTTATTTATGTTTCAATGCTATATTACCCAAAATTGAAATGATTATGGTGTCTTTTGATATTTTAAGTTGAGATTCAACTTCCCTACATTCTTTTAGTTGATCCTACTGAAGAAAATGTCACAGACTGAGAGAGCCTTACCCTTTGTCTGATGGATCCAGTGTGTGAAGGACTATGTCTATAAGTATATTAGAATTATCTTATGCTAGAAAATGCAGAGCCTCTATCTCTTCTTTTATTTTCACCGATTTGCATTGTGCTATAACCTTGTGTCTTAGTTCATTTCCATAACTCATAACTCAGTATTGGTTGCTTGTCAGATATGCTGCCTAATCTAATTGCAGAGTTCAAGAAAAATGCCCCAAAAGTTGATAGCTACTTCTCAAATAGAAACTGAAACAGGTGAAACGGAGTTGTTGGAGATGCAATATTTAAAAAATTACATGAAGGAATCTTGAAGCTTCATGTAGAGATCATGCACAACAGAAAAGCTAGAGGAAGTAAAATTGAAATTGAAGAAACTCAAGAATGAAAGTGAGTTTATATATGGTCTATGAAATATTGAAATGTCATACTGCACATCATAGCTAGAGCTAGGATATGCCACAAAATCTATGCCTGATGTGTTGGAAATTCCCTATCCTAACACATGATGTGTGTGTGGGTGTGCGTGTGCGCGTCTTAGGTGTGGGTGATTAACCCACGTAATTTAGACTTGAATTTCTTTCTTAAGAAAGAAAAAGAGGAAATGAGAAATCCCATTTGCTTCAATTTCACCAAATACAATATCATCCCAAGTCCAAGAGAGATGGAAAAGTGGCCATGTCTTAAAGTTCAGACCTTGGAATCTTTTGGAGGAGTGTTGGCGAACTTCCATTGCAAATGGGACATGATTCCAAGGCTTCCATCACCAGCTACTTCGTTGAGCGGTACAGCATCAGAAATTTCTTTCAGGTCCTCTTCCCCAAGTTTCAGCCTCAAGGAGCCAATGTTTGCATGCAGGTTCTTAATCTTTGTTGTCCCTGCAGTTGGAAATTCAAAGCAGATGAGCAATGTAGTTGCAATATATAGCACAACTCATATTGGATCTTCAGTTCTCTCCTGATTATGTCTGTATGAGATTTCATTATTTGGAATATAATCATCAGATAAAAAGGAAAAAGAACTACATTTAGAGTCCTTAAAATGTCGACAGTTGTATTATACCGGAGGAAATTACATTACCACCAACCATCACAAAGACATGCACAAACTCATTTGCATAAAACAATGTGTTGCAGATGTATAATAGCAGATTTTCTATTAGTTCAAGATGAGATAAAAAAATGTAAGAATCACACTTACCCGGAATAGGTACAACATCATCTCCTTGGTGAAGAACCCATGCTAGTGCTAGTTGAGCAGTAGAGCATTGGTGCCTTTTAGCCAGGGCTTCTATTCGGTTGTAGATGTTCTTGTTCTTCTCCAAGTTCTCTCCTACAAACCGAGGATCTGATTTCTTACAAAACAGAAAAAAGAAAGATGATTTAATCGGCCAAAGTTGGTCTTCTTACACAGAAATGAAAACATCATTTACAAGTATTAGTTGTAATTAAAGCCGGTTCAAAGGGAAAAAAAAAACACATGAACATGGCCCTAAACTGGAATGGTTTTCTATAGGAATCCTCGCATGTCAAGCCATGCGTGTCATCCACATGTGGTTCGCATAGAATCCTATACGAGTAATTCTATATGTTAATCCCATGTATGCATACATAACTAATTGGCATATAGGATTGCTCGTTTATGCAAGATTGCTTTTATAGGACATGCCCATATAGAATTTCATGTGAACCACATGTGGATGATGCACATGTGGATGCAAGAATTACTCTGTTTTTCTAATTGAACTGCATAAGGAAGTAAATGATACCAACCGCAGAAAAAACCAGAAACTCACAATCGGCAGGTCAATATCCAGTAGGGTTTTCACAACTATGCTTTTAATGCTCTCTCTCTTTTAAGTTTGTTCTCAATCTAGGGAATGAACTATTTTCGAACTGAAATACAATGCCTGAAAATTTTGAGAGTGTGCCATCTGTTTCAATGATACTATTTCTTAATTAAAAAATTCTTTTTCTAGGAAATAATTAATATAAGGTTGATGGAGTACCATTCCTCTCAAGTTTACTGAGAAGATGTACATGAATAATCCACATCTGTTTAAGAAGAAGTAATCTTTCTAAAAAGGCTCCCTCTGTTTCATCAGAAAACATAATGAAGAAATATATAACACAAAACTATTTGCAGGCACACTATCCACAACTGCTTTACCACCGAAAAAACCGCGGCCAAGAGGACAATATGGAACTACTCCAATGCCAAGCTCCCTGCATGTGATAACAAATGACAGTTTGACACATTAAAGTTGTAGCCACAGTTTGGGAGCAATTGCTCAAGAGTTTATAGCCCCCATTAAATTTTAAACCAAACAACCTTGCATGACTCAAATTGGATAATTTGAACAGATATACATACCTGCAAAGTGGAATAATCTCTTCCTCAATATCACGAGTCCAGAGGGACCACTCCATTTGTACGGCGGTGATGGGATGAACTGCATGTGCCCTCATTATCGTGTCCGGGCTGGCTTCAGATAACCCTACATACTTTATTTTTCCTTCTTCCACAAGTTTCTTGAGCTCACCCATCTAAACTCCAAGAAAAACAAAATTAGATTGATCAATTTTTTTGGGACAGATCCCGAATAATATGCAGAGTTTAGTACTTGTAATATTATGCAACTGAATGAGGAAGAGAATGATCACATACAGTTTTCTCTATTGGAACCGAAGTGTCCACTCGATGTTGGTAATACAGATCAATGTAATCCACATCAAGGCGCTTCAAGCTAGCCTCACAGCATGACCGAACATACTCAGGAGTACCTTTGGCTGTAATACCAGGAGGTTCCACTTTTGCAATGATACCAAACTTTGTGGCTATTTGAATTTTTTCTCTTGTCAACTGCTTCAAGGCCTAGAAAACATAAAATATATGTTGCAGTTAGCTAATATTCTGCTCTATTATAACTTATAAATACATTAAGCAATTAATTAAGATATTCTAACTTCTGGTATTAGCGTCAAAGAACATACCTTCCCAATAAGGACTTCATTCAAATGAGGTCCATATACATCAGCTGTATCAAAGAAAGTGATTCCTTTACTGAAGGCATCTTTTATTATTGAGATACCTTCCTCATCCCCAACAGGAGAGTTGTAGACCCCACTCAGGCTCATGCATCCAAACCCCAATTTTGAGACCTCAAAAATTCAAAACTCTCCAAGTCATTGGAATTTAATTTAAACATCAATTCAGAATCAATTATTAACCATTCTTATTTCACTTAAGTGCATTGGTGGAATAAACTATAGTAAATTTTGTTTTTCTTTCTTTTCTGTGATCAATCGTAATGCAGGAGCAAACATATGCAATGACCAAATTTAATCTGAAGAAAAAAATTAAAGACAGAAATTGAAATAACATTAGAAATCTAAAAAGATACCTCAAATCCCTGAGTTCCAAGTTTAACTCTTGGAATCCGTATTCCCTTCGCCTCAGCCATATTGTTCCTCTTTTTCTTTGAATAGTTCTTTTGATTTCTTCCTTTTAGATCAATCCCAAATGTAAATAGGATTTGAATTCAAAGTCAACGCTGTGTTAGGATGAAACTACTTTTTTTTTTTGGCCGGAGGATTAAACTATTAAAGTTTCCCACATCACTGATTATTTATGTATTGTTACACTGAAATCACTGTTTATGTCACCATGTCATAATATTTACACTTACATAGTTTATGTTGCCGTCACTGATTCTCACTATGTTACTGTGCTGTCTGTTTCTCCTTCATGTGTCATTTCTATTGGAAAAGATAAACATTTTTTTTAACTCTACAAAAATGAAAAGATTTGAAGGTAAATCAGGGCCAACTCTACTGCTGTCCCACATCAAGATGTTCAAGAAGCCAAATCACACTCCGATTACAATTCTACAAAGTTTGGATTGTTTTCACCGAAGAATTCATCTTTTTTTGAATGATGTAACTGGAATTTTCAAGAAATGTGATTTGAACACAAATGGAACTGAAACTGTTGATGTGGTGGCTACTTCACAAATAATTAAAAAATGAAACATGTGAAACAGAGTTGTTGGAGATGCGTGCAATTTTAAAAAATTACATGAAGAGATCTTGAAGCTCCATGCAGAGATCATGCCAACAGAAAATCTAGAGGAATTAAAATTAAAATTGAAGAAACTCAAGAATGAAAGTGAGTTATATATGGTCTATGAAATGTCAGGCTGATCCTAGCTAGAGCTAGGCTATGCTACAAAATCTATGCCTGATGTGTTAAAATTCCCCATCCTAAGACATGATGTGTGTGTGTGTGTTAGGTGTATTATCATGCATTATGCACATGGGCTTAATGGCATTGCTAAAAAAGTCACCTAATTAACCTGGAAAATTCAATACTTTCAAGTGCTTCTTCATCCTTAAAAATTAATCAACTTCAGAATTATAGTTCAATCCCAAAAGTTCAAATTTTCATTTCATAACTTGCATTCAGTGGCGGATGGACATACAAGCATGGGGGGTCGGACGACCCCCCATCGACTGGCTCGAGAACCCCATAACCACCCTAGAAATATGGAAATGACCCCNACCCCCCAGAAGTGTGGAATACGACCCCCCACCACCAGACGGCGACCCCCTAAGGCCACCAACAACTCAACTCAGCAGACTCGGCATCGTTCTCTTCTCACCTTCTTCCCTCTGTTTTTTTTTTCTTGTTTCACACCCAGCCCAGGCTGCCCAGCTGCCTTTGTTTTGTTTTAAATTTTTTTTAAGTAGAAATATAACAAAACATTACATACTTCAATTTAGCCACTGATGGCCACACCCGAAATCAACAAAAGCCCCCCAAATTAAAACCACCCCAAAGCAAGCAAGCAGCAACAGCCAACAACCAACAACCAAGACTTCAAAAGCCCAACCCAGTTTGGCTAAATGAAAAAAAAAATATATATTTTTCATTTGGGCTTGTAAAGAGTATTTTTTATTTGCTTTCTATGGATAGACTTAAAATATTTATATATTTTTTCTTACAAGTAAGATTAGGGGCAAATTTTAAATTTTGGCTCGGGCCTTCCAAAAATTAGAGTCGGCCTTGACTGAGGGACTACTTTATTTTAATATTACATATAAATCTCAAGTGTGTGGTGGTTCCTTAAAAATTTTGCCGTCACTACGCGGCACAAATAAAAAAATGTCATAACATTGACCCCCCAAATCAGATATTCTAGATCCGCCACTGCTTGCATTTGTGGTGCTTCATGATTCTAAAGTGCATCCAAAAGTTCAAATTTTCATTTCATAACTTGCATTTGTGGTGCTTCATGATTCTAAAGTGCAAAAGTGCTTAACACTGACTGTTGGCATGCTTGAGATCTGCATTGTGACATCTTTCAAATTTAAGGGCATTTCATTTTTCCCATCCTTGACAAAAAAAATGGCTATACATACCACACTGCACATATGAAACTACAAGAATTAGAGATCATTTGTCCAGAAGACAAATTCATTGAATAAGTATAGCAAACGAAGCAGAAGTTGTACCTACAGCTTGATGCATGGATAACAATATTAACATCATTCTGAACCCATGAAATTTAGCAGAAAAAAACAGATAATTGATGAGCCAATATATTCATAGTTTAAGTTCACAGAAAACCTCAAATTTATGGCAATTTTAAAAGAGTTGCACATAGTTTAAGTTTACAGAAATTCTAAAATCCAAGGAAACTATAATTATGTTCCTGAGAGCCTGCAGCATATCCCAAGTTATGAAGGCTCCAACACTTGAACTATGGAAGATACCTAACCATGTTTAGGTTTCCCTTGTCCATCTCCAGATAGTCGCGGGTGATCAGATTTTCAATGCGCTTCTTAATTGCTTTGATGTCAGGCTTGAACATATGTCTCAACTGATCAACACACTCCACAACCAATTGTCGGTGAGCAAGAACTTTCCGACTCTTCATAATCCGCATGATTGCAGCATGAGTAGCATATCGCCTGTCTTTGTCAACATCTTGGATGACCTCCTTTCTTTCATCCACTGATAGCAGAGGAATCTTAATTCTCTTCATTCTGTCTGTGAACATGGAGTTGAACTCAAAGTTGTCATTTGGAGAGATAGTCTTTGTATTTGGCTCCTTAATGAGTATCTTGTACTTTGAACATGACAGAGAATGAAGAATTCTTACCAAATCGTCTCTGATAAGGTTTAACTGAGCTGATATTTCTGAATAGCTCAATCTATCTGCAGTGTTGAAGAGCGGCAGGAGAGCAGCCTGATATGCTGACACACAATTCAATTTCATTTGGCTCAAACTTGCCAATAATGTTGCAAGTGCCCATTGAGTAAACCCATGTACGTTTTCTGTTGTTCCTTTCTGTTTCATAGAATTCCTGGAAAGCTTGAACACACTTCATCATCTCTGCAGGAAGGTTAAGATCAAATGATTTGTAACTTGGCCAGAAACCAGTTGTGAGAACAGTGACTGACAAATCCATCCCATAATTTACATTTGGGTTATTGCGAAGATATTCCTCAAACCAGGCCTGGTTGTCCCGAGCAAGTGATAAATCCACCACATAGTTGCTTCAACTTTGCTAGAATACCTTTTTCATCATCCTCGTTGGCACTCCGATAAAAAAGTAGCCGACGAGCAAGTTTCTTCCAGTTGAAATCTGCAAAAAGGTTTTTCTCATGGATATATAGAAGTAGCTTGACAACCTTATCAAGCGCTTCTTCTATGGCCTCATCACTCAACTTCTCACTCCCACCCTTTTTGAGGATATTGTCACAGAATGCAGCAAATAATTCAGCACTTGAAGTCCCTGCTATGGCTTTATTGCAAACTACCTCTAAAACATCTTCAACAGCCTTGTGAAAGAGAGAGTGGTTCATATGAAGCAATCATTGACACAAGCCATATAATCTAGTTTTGTGTGTTAGGCCCTTTCGGCCCCTTTTCTCACTCAACAGAGAAAAGTTTTTAAAAAAATATTAAATGTAAATGTTCTATGTGGCTTGTTTATATTAGATATGCTAAACGCTATCTGGCTTCAGTTGTTGCTTTGGTTTATTTTTGAATTTTGAATTCTTGTTTGAATACGTCTTGGGCTGTTTCTTTTGATAAGTCCTGAACTAGTCAAATGCTTCCTAGTTTACAGGATAGCTTCGGTTGGTTTGGTAGACTCACGCTGTATTTAAATTCATTCTCCTCATTAATGAAAATCAGAACTGTTCCTATTCTGCAATACCATTTTTACATGGTATCAGAGCTCCACGATCCCCCCTCTCTACTTTTTTTTTCTCTTCTTTCTTTCCTGTGCTCACTATGACTACAGTGACCCATCCCACCGCCAACCCCTCAAATGAAAACCAACTTATCACCATCAATGTCACTGCCCAAGCTCCTCTCAAGCTAAACAGTTCTAACTATCTTTCCTGGAAATTGCAGTTCCAGACACTCTGCATTGGATATGACCTCATTGGTTATATCGATGGATCCAAGGCCAAACCACCACCCACCATCACCACCAACAACACAGACACCCCAAACCCCGCCCACACCCACTGGATTCGCCAAGACCAGCTCCTTTTCAATGCCATTATTGGCTCCCTATCCCACAATATTATACCTTTTGTGGCTCAAGCAAAGACCTCCCACGAAGCATGGAACATTTTGGCAAATACATATGCCAAACCCACTCGTGGCCGCATCAAGCAAGTCAAGTCTCTCTTTAACAACCAGAAGAAAGGCAATCTCTCCATTACGGATTTTCTTCACTCCGTCAAAGCCCGAGCTGATGAACTAGCAATTCTGGGCGATCCACTCAGCAATGAAGATGTGACAGACAAAATTCTAGCTGAACTTGATGATGACTACAAAGAGCTCGTTCGCGCAGTACAGGCACGTGACACCTCCATTTCTTTTGAGGAGTTGCATGACAAACTCCTCACTTTTGAAGCTACCCTTTCCAGCACTGGGACTGAAGTGCAATTCCCAGCCACTGCCAACCCTGCCTCACGCAACACATCAACCTACCGCCCCCCATCTACCAACAATACTTGGCGCCTCCCCACTAATAAAAATCATGGCTGGTGTCCCTCTCAACCCAACACTGGCCGGTTCAACAACTTCACTCCTACACCATCATCTCGCCCCAACCGCCCCCAATCGCGCCCATACCTTGGTTTTTGTCAAATGTGTGGCACTCAAGGTCACACAGCTAAACGATGCCCTTCATTTCAGGCCATTCCTATTCAACAATCCAACATTGCAGCAGCGTTTTCATCAACTCAATCCACCAATCCATGGCAGCCACACGCACACCTTGCTGCCAACACCTCCAACAATCCACCATGGCTACTCGACAGTGGGGCATCACACCATGTCACATCCGACCTGAGCAACCTCTCTCTCCACTCACCGTACAATGGCACTGACGACATTATGATCGGCGATGGCACGGGTCTCCCTATTACCCACACTGGTTCTACATCACTCACTACCCCCTCACACTCCTTTCACTTAAATAATATTCTGTGTGTTCCATCCATAAAAACAAATTTAGTATCTGTTTCTCAATTTTGCAAATCCAACAACACTGCTGTTGAATTCTTACCCTCTGCTTTTTATGTGAAGGATCTTCGCACGGGGGCAATTCTCTTGAAGGGAACCTTTAAAGATGGAATGTATGAGTGGCCGGCATCCAACCCCAAGTCCACTTCAATTCTTGCTTTTTCCAGTATCCGCACATCCACCTCCAACTGGCACCATAGATTAGGACATCCTGCCCCTTTCATTTTAAATCGCATTGTTTCATGTCATCCTTTAGAAATATCTTCTCCATTGTCCAAAGATTTCTTTTGTCATGACTGTCGTATCAATAAAAGTCACAAGCTTCCATTTTCTGATTCATCTATCAAATCAACACAAGCACTACAAATAATATTTTCTGATGTTTGGACCTCTCCTGTGACCTCCCATAATGGGTTCAAATATTATGTACTATTTGTTGATCATTTCACAAAATACATATGGCTATATCCCCTCAAACGCAAATCTGATGTTAAAGACACATTCATTCGTTTTAAATGCATTGTTGAAAATCACTTCCACCATAAAATCACTACCTTATATTCGGATAATGGGGGTGAATTCATAGCCCTCAAAAACTATCTGGCACTTCAGGGTATAGCTCATCTCACCACCCCTCCACATACACCTGAACATAATGGATATTCCGAAAGACGACATCGCCACATTGTCGAAACCGGTCTCACATTACTCTCTCATGCTTCTCTTCCACCATCTTTTTGGTCTCATGCCTTCACCACGGCAGTCTATCTAATCAATAGACTTCCCACTCCTACCCTCAATTTCCTTTCCCCATATGAACTTATCTTCCATGAGAGGCCCAATTACTCAAAACTCAAAATATTTGGATGTCTCTGTTACCCATGGCTTCGCCCATACACCTCTCACAAGCTTGATCCACGGTCCGCACCTTGTATTTTTCTAGGTTACTCACTCTCTCAAAGTGCATACTTGTGTTTCGACCCCTCCACCTCCAAAACTTATGTCTCTCGTCATGTGCGTTTTATTGAGTCTGTTTTTCCATACAAAACACTCCATGGATCGGCATCTACACCACCATCCACTTCAATTAACACCTGGATACCACCCATAATTCATCTGCCCACCTCTCCTCCAGCATTGCCGGCTGTCATCATTCCTTCTGCAGAGACATCTCAAGTAGTGCCACCGAGTGCAGCTCCTTCCACCTCCACATCCTCTTCCCGTGCAGCCATCCCCACGCCACAACCTGCAGCCCCCTTACCATCCATTCTCCACGCACTTCCCCCACCACAACCTGTCCATACAGTAGCTCAAATCCCGCCCCAACCACCCATATCTACTTCCGCAGCCCTACTTCTCTCCACCGAAAATTCTGCTCCCCAACCCTCACCAATTCATCCAGAAAATCACACACCAAATCCACTTCCTGCACCACTTCCCCTCAACCAACATGGTATGACTACCCGAGCCAAAAACAACATCCAAAAACCACTACAAAAATTGAACCTCCACACCAAGCTAGTTTCCTCATCCGATTACCCACCAACCTCAGTGACCCAAGCTCTCAAGGATCATAAATGGCGTCAAGCTATGTCCGAAGAGTTTGATGCTCTAGTACGGAATGGGACATGGGAACTTGTTCCACCTGTTTCAGTTGCTAACATCGTGGGCTGTAAATGGATTTTTCGGATAAAAAGAAATTCTGATGGTTCCATTGACAGGTACAAAGCCCGGTTGGTGGCTAAAGGCTTCCATCAGCGGCCTGGCATTGACTACCATGAAACCTTCAGCCCCGTGATTAAACCAACCACAATTCGGCTTGTTCTTAGTCTTGCAGTAAGCCATGGTTGGCCTCTCCGCCAACTTGATGTAAATAACGCATTTCTTCAAGGCAAGCTCACTGAAGATGTATACATGGCACAACCACAGGGGTTTGTGGATGCAGATCGTCCCTCTTACATCTGCAAACTGCGAAAAGCCATCTATGGCCTCAAACAGGCCCCACGGGCCTGGTACCATGAACTTCGCCAATTTCTTCTTCAATCCGGGTTTCACAATTCCACTGCTGACACTTCCTTATTTGTTTTCCAACATCATGGTCATCTTCTTTATTTGCTTGTCTATGTAGATGACATCATCTTAACTGGGAACAATAGTGTTGCACTCAACTCATTTGTGGATAGCCTTGCCCAACGGTTTTCACTCAAGGACCTTGGACATTTATCTTACTTTCTGGGAATTGAACTCATTTCCAATAGCCATGGCATTTTACTTTCTCAACGCAGGTATATATTGGACATCCTTCAGCGTACCAACATGGTTGGTGCCAAGCCTGTTCAAACTCCTCTGCCCCCTGGTCCATCACCCATTCTTCACTCGGGTTCTCTCTTGGAGGATCCCACTCAATTTCGTCACGTCATTGGTCAATTACAGTACTTGTCCCTCACACGCCCGGACATTTCCTATGCTGTCAATAAGCTCTCCCAATTTATGCATCAACCGACAACGGAGCATTGGAGCCTTGTCAAGCGTCTACTCAGGTATTTGTGTGGCACCATTAATGAAGGTATTCAGCTTCACCGTACATCTCCCTTCACTCTCCATGCCTTCTCAGATGCTGACTGGGCTGGGGACAAAGATGATTTTGTGTCCACTGGAGCTTATGTTGTCTACCTTGGGCGAAATCCAATCTCCTGGAGTTCAAAAAAACAGAGCACTGTGGCTCGCTCCTCAACCGAAGCCGAGTATCGCTCTGTCGCCGCTACTGCTGCCAAGCTTGCATGGATTTGTTATCTTCTGACTGATCTCGGCTACACCTTGTCCACTCCTCCAGTTGTCTATTGTGATAATGTGGGTGCAACCTAACTGTGCTCCAATCCCATTTTCCATTCACGGATGAAACATGTTACCATTGACTACCATTATATCAGGGAACGGGTTCAATCTGGCGCCTTGCGTGTAGCTCATGTTTCCTTTGGGGATCAATTGGCTGATGCTCTTACCAAGTCCTTACCAAGACCACGTTTTCAGACATTGAAGGTCAAGATTGGCCTCTCTTCCCACGGCCAATCTTGAGGGGGCATATTAGATTATGTTCCTACTGCTATGCTAAACGCTATATGGCTTCAGTTGTTGCTTTGGTTTATTTGCTAAACGTCTTGGGCTGTTTCTTTTGATAAGTCCTGAACTAGTCAAATGCTTCCTAGTTTACAGGATAGCTTCGGTTGGTTTGGTAGACTCACGCTGTATTTAAATTCATTCTCCTCATTAATGAAAATCAGAACTGTTCCTATTCTGCAATACCATTTTTACAGCCACCACCATGCGCAGCACCCACCGCGCTCAACACCATCCCCCTGCACCACCATCCCAGCACTACTCTCCTCTCCTATCTTTCTCTTCTCTTCTCTGAACCCGCTCCACCTCTCTCTCTCATCCCTGCAGTGTGCACCACCATGCCAAGCAAGAAACCCAAATGCCTGACCACGCCTTCAACAATCATCCGTCGAAACCGGTGGGCTCGTTCGGCTGGGGTGGTGCAGCGAAGAAGTGGGTTCTGTCCCACTTGATCTGCAAGTGTTTTTTTGGTATAGGACTCAAGGAGAGAGCGAAATATGGGTTTTGTTCTACCCAAATTTTGTTGACCATCTAGTGTGCATCGAACTTGCAAATTTCTTTTTTTAGTTGGTTGCTGGTCAAAGGGTGGTGCTACAGGGAAGAGAAATGAGGGTTGCTGCTGCAGGGAGAGGATAGAGATAGGAGGCTGGTGCTGGGGGAAGAGAGACGGAGTGGCCGGGTTGGGTAAGGAAAGAAAATACAAGAGGAGGGAAGGGTAGGTTAGTAATTTGAATTGGGTAAAATGAGAAAATATTAATTTAGAAAAAGTAATGGTCAGGTAAATTGAGAAGTTGGATTAAAAAAGAAAATTTTTGGGTATGTTTAAAAATTCCCTTTGCCTTTTTACATGCATAAACACATATATATAGTCACGAACATTTGCACCTGACACCTACCAGACCTAGTTTGTCGATGTTTATGTTATTGATTAGCTCCAGGATTTTGGGCTCCCAGAGCTAAATCTTAACAGGCCTCTGGCCCTCCACCAAACCTATTATATACCTTAAAAGGGAATGAGGTGAAAAAATGGAGAAGTACCCTCACAAATTGGGGAATGAAGCAACATCGATTGCTGCAACTAGTGATCAGCATGTGTAAAATGGGTGACTAACGGGTTGGTGGAGATTTACATCGATGAAAACGTTCACACCAGAAGATATATATATACAGGAAGTCTCTATTGTAGGATTCTACAAATAAAATTATTTGTAGGATATACCTCATGGGCCCACTCCTATAGTTTTTCAACAATCCAAACCGTCTATTTTTTAGATCTCTATCATAGATCATTCTTATAAAAAATTACTTAAATCAGAAATCATTTGTCTATCTAACTTTTGATCAAACAAATAGACAAACTAAAATTTTCGATAAAATTATCTATTTGTTTGTTAAGGGTTTGCTAGAGTAGCCAATGCGGTATGATTCTCAACTTCATTTGTTAGAGTACTACCAGTACCCAAAGAGATCTAAAAAATACAATTCAGATTGTTAAAAAACTACATGGTATAAATATTTAATGTTAATGTAAAATCCTACAATGGAGCTTTCCTATATATATATATATATGCATGCAAGTTGAGGGTTTGCTAGAGTGCTGCCAATATCATATGAATCTCAACCTCATGTCAGACAGTGACAATTCTCTAATGGTGTTTTGTTATTGCCGTTGTCATTTTATAATGGTTTTTGTATTGTCCTCACCGTTTAATGACTATTTATCAATGACAATCCTCTAATAGTTTTCTATTATTGCCATTGTTAAATTACAATTTTTTTTTTTGCAGTGACTATTTGTTTTTAAGATATCTACTTCTTATTCTTATTATAGATTTTGTTTCGATGTGTATAGTAGCAATTGTTAAATAGCATTTTTTTTCACAGTAGCTATTTTTTGATAGTGGCTGTTTTTCTTTTGCAATGGTAATTGTTAGAAAGAGAAAAAGGAGAAGACACATATGGATTTGGTTTCAATGTGTATAGTGGCAATTGTTAAATAGCATTTTTTACAAAGTAGCTATTTTTTTATAGTGGCTATTTTTCTTTTACAATGGCTATTGTTAAAAAGAGAAAAAGGAGAAGACACATGATAGCTTTAGCAAAAAANATAGCTTTAAAAAAAAAAAAAAAAAAAAAGTGGTTGCTTCTGCAAAAAGAAAAAAAGAAGAAGAAAAAGATTTTTTTTTGATGTGTTTATGTTAAAAAAATACATAAGATTTGTATATGTACGATTTTTCTAGTTTCTTTTTATTTTTTTTATTTTTCCACGGTGAGAATAGTCATTGTTCAATATAGTGGCAATAGATGATAATTATCAGTGTCAAATAGTGGCAATAAATAATTGCCAATATGACTGTAGCAATCAGGTGATTGCAACCGTGTGACAGTAGCAATTAGGTGATTGCTAATGTGTAATAGTAGTAGCAATCATTTGATTGTTACTATCTGAATATTGTTATTGTGTGATAATAGAATCACCTTATTATTCCTATTTGAACATTATGATTTTTTGAAGATTATTAATGTGCCCTTTCAAGCTATTGTTAATGTAAACAGTAATAATGATTGTCATTGTCAAATAGTAACACTAAGGTAGTCACATAGTAACAAACCTAATTGTTATCGTTCGAGAGTAACAATACATATCCGACAGTAACAACAACAATGTACGATTGTCCTCTAATAAAATGTGGTGATTTTTTAATTTAATTCAGAATGTGGTTTTTATGTGTTTATACGAAAAAAGAAGTCAAATTTGTATAAGTTACATTTTTTTAAAGTTTTTTTACAAAGTAAGAATTGTTATTTTTTAACAATAACAATTCTCAAAAGTATTGTAGCGTGTTACAGTAATGCTGTTACTAGGTTCTTTTTAAAAAGTAGACCGTTACAGTAATTCATTTTAGTGGGTTGGCCGGATAAATAGTAAATTTTCTGAAATGGGCTTTAAAAAATGTGACCCATAAATAAAAGACTATCTTTAATTATAGATTTATAAATTTTTAATATGAGCGTACGTGTACCTCTATCTCTATATATATGTCTTATTTCTATCTTTAAAAACTATTCAGCGCGCGGAAGATGATGAACATTTCTTATCAAAGATAATCACAGAGAACTCATAGAAAAAATAATACATGCATGTACGATTCTACCATTATAGGAATGAGAAACAAGAGGTATTCTCATTAAAAGAAGATCATTACGAAAACTTCATTGACTAGCTAAAATTCCTCCCAATTAATTGTTACAATCTAAATATTTTTCTCTCAATTAATTGATTATGAAATACTATATTTAGTGAGTTCTGTAAGAAATTGCACAAATAAAATTATTTATAGAATCTCACATTAGAAGGGTCTGATATATATATCTTCCATACTCTTTCTATCTTTATGAGTTTTGAGCTAATTTTGTAAGTCTTTGCACAATTAATTGATGAGTTGATTTTTTTTGGGTTTGATTGAGTTTATTAAGTTTATTTTTCTAGGTTCATTTGATTATGGGATTAGGGGGTTGTAGGTGAGGGTTAAAGATGAAACAAAACAATGAAGAAAAAAATGGAGTCCAGCTAATCAATTTTTTTTTTCTTCTTCTTTTAGTTCTTTTAAAATTTTTTTTAATAATGATTAAAGTGACAAATATGTCCCTAAAAATGATGGAAATTAATTATAACGGAATTAACGGTATATCTTTATTTGAGTAAGAAGGTTAAATTCCTTGTTTGGGTCAATTGGAAAGTGGTATTTTCGTTTAGACTTTAGAATAGACAGATAAGTTGATGTCCTTATCCTAAAATTTTCCCTTTTTGTAAACTCTATTGTTGACACAATCACGCTGATACTAGAAACTAAATCAATGGAGTCTCTGTTAGTATATATATATATGTTGAGACAAAAGAAAAATGGAAACAAGAACAATGGCATCCTTGAAAAATAGAAATAATTGCAAATACAAAGGGATCCAAAATCTATATATCTGACAGCTACAAGCTTATCATGATCCTTATCCTAAAGGTACAATAATATTATATTTGCAATTTCATACTGGAATTTCATTTAACATCCGAACAACCCAGCTCATTGCAGGCCTTTCTCGTGAAATCTCACTAACACACAGCAAAGCTATCCAAAAATACTTCTTCACATTGGCTGTAACCAATCGCTCCTTTGAAATATTTGGATCCACCATTTCAATCTGCAAATTCTGAGCTACCATTTTTCTGGCCCATTCCACCAACCTCATCTTTTTCCCATCCAATGTTGTAAGCTTATTAGGCCGCCTCTTGGTGGCAACCTCCAACATCAAAATACCGAAACTGTACACGTCGGCCTTTGTTGTGGCCGCCGTGCTGCCCGCCACGTATTCCGGCGGCATGTATCCCATTGTTCCCTCAACTTGTGTTGACACGTGCGAAGAGGAGGACTCAATTGTTCTAGCAAGCCCAAAATCAGAAAGATGAGGCTCAAACTCGGAGTCCAATAACACATTTCTAGCCCTAATGTCTCTATGAACAATAGGGTTTTCCAAACCATGCAAATATGAGACACCATAAGCAACACCTCTAACAATCCTAAACCTTGTTTCCCAAGGCAAAAACAACTGCATTGAGTCGTTATGCAGCCAACTATGAAGATCGCCTTTCTCAAAGAACTCGTAAACAAGGAAGCTAACCGAGCCCGAGAGATCGTAGCCTAAAAGCTTGATGATATTCGGGTGTCGAAGCTTGCCGAGCGTTTCGGCTTCAGCCCGAAATTCTCGAAACCCTGGGAACACAGTGGGGTCGTGCTTCTTGATGGCGACCGTGTTACCATTGGACAGGCGGGCCATGTAGACCAGGCCAAAGCTCCCATCTGCGATGATCATGTCTGGAGAGAAGTTGTGGGTGGCAGTGACAAGTTCCGCCATCAATGGGAACCGAGTCGACATGGCTGAAAAACATGCAGCTGATCAAGAAACAATGAAACTGATGTAACTTATTTAAGCTTATAGAGTCCTTAAGTTAACGAAGCTGATATGATCTTGTGGAAAAAAGAAGGAAATTGAGAGAGAGAGAGAGAGGGTCCATGTTTGTAATTACTTGTCAGTTTCGTAAGCAATTTCCAACTGGGTGCCATGCATTTTCATGAGCTATAAATTAAGATGCCTTCCTTGTCGTTGACGTCCATGAACGCGTTAACACCACTTCTACAATGTGAAAACACATAATTTCTCATTTTGTAAGAGTTTCGACATTTTTACCCATCATTAAGTTATTTAACACACACACATATATATATATATATGGTTTTATACTACTTATTTTGGTTTTAATTTTTTCCGATTTAGTCTCAATTTTGAGGAATCTTCTAATTTTAATATTTCTCTTCTTTTGTGATGTGTTGTTATTATTCTATATTTGTCATTTCTTTAGAGTGAAGTGATTAATGTGTCACACTCCAAACTCATTTTCAACCTACTTTTGATAAAGAAGAAAATAATATTTTACCTTAAATGACTAAATGATTAATATCTTAAATTGGAAGAACAGTGATCAGCACACAATTTAATATTTTAGATTTTTTTAAAATAAATTTTAATTGTGCATCTACATCTGCATCGGTATCCCCATTTGCATATGCAATTGCAGATGCACCTGTTTCTGCATTTGTAAGAGTAATTTTTTTGTACGAAAAAGTTTCAAATGACATGATTCAATTTCAAATCAAATTTGCAATTGCAACTCATTTTTTTAAATAAAAAACTTCAAACGACATTGACGGGCTATAATGGCTAAATGGGCCTGAAGAATCATGGGTCGGTATGAATCAGTTAGGCCATGAGCCCATGGGAATTTATTTCTAATAAGTCCATGGATATTATTGGATAGCTATTTAACTGTTTTGGCAGTGAGATAAGAGAGTTAATAATTAATATAGTAACTGCCATTAAAGAAGGACATAAAAGCTCGGCAAGGTTAGAGTCAAAGGTACACACAACTTCCTTAAGAGAACTTGTACAAATTTTTCATTAATTAATCAGACATATGACTAACTTAGCAGCAGAAACCCTTTAAGGATTAATCTCCCAAAAAGCACATAGGACTCGCTCATTTGTTCATTTCATAGGCATTGACTAAGGGTTAAATTCCTGACGTGTATGATCTTGAAAAATTCAAATCTCATCAGTTGGTATCGTTAGTAGAAAACTATAAAAATATATTGATGATAAACACTCGAAATATAACCTTGGCTGCTGCACAGCACCTATAATCAGTTTGCCATAATGAACCAACCGTTTGAAGCAATGCATGCATGAAACTTTAAGAACTTTGACCAAAGGTTTGCATAATGTGGTTCATAGATCGGATCAAATGCACCAACAAGAGGCAGTTCAACCCTCGCGAAATCAACAACAAGGACAAGAATGACAGGGATTAACCTTAATACCCATAAATTAAGTAATTTTCACAACAAAAACTATATATATAAATAATGTGGCATGAATGATTTAACATTATGAAAAATGTTACTTATATACATTTAAATTAACACATATAAATATGAGAAAAAAAAGGTAGAAAAAAAATTATTTTTGGGCCTTTATGTAGGAACACAGTGTGCAAAAAAAGGGAGTTCAAAAGGAAAAAAGTATAACCACCTTAAGATTTGAACTTGGGTGAATTGTAAGTTTACGGATTTTAATATATTTAATATAGAACAACATTATCAAGCCATATATATAAAAAAAAAAAAATTCGGTGGCCCCCTATTCGGCCCTAGGCCGTTGCCCTTAGCGTCCCCTCAGGGCTTGCCCTAGTTACAATGGCCATAGTCAAAAGAATCTTGGAAGTGCTTTTTGATCAAACACTTGGTAACTAGTGGATGAATTTGTGTATTGAAGTTAGGACAATTAACTTATTGGGTTATTTTCTTTAAAGTCCAAAAAAGATCATTTAAAGACATAAAAACCCAACACGGAAAAGTAAGTACCCATCCGGTTCACTTTTAAAATACCAAGTTTAAAATGACATATATATATATATATTAAAAAGCAGGTATTTACAATACTACCACCATTTTTGATTTTGTTTTGTATACGCTATTCACTATATATACAGGTAACTGCCATTGCAAGTCTGGCAAGTCTGCCACTGGTTTTTTATTTCTTTTTTGTTAAACCTTGCCATGTGTTTTGGCCTCTAAGCTTTCCATGTGTTGTTACCTTGGGCAGCACCACGTGTTAGTTTTTTTTTTTTGACCACCACCATGTGTTAGTTAATTAGGAAAAAAAATGCATCAGACACCACTATTATTATATGCCATCTCCAAATACATCTATGAAATATTATACATTAACTATATTAAAAAAAATAACAAACAACAAACTTTCTCAAAAAGTTTTGTTTATTAAAAAATCAATTATATATTCATTGCTATTATTGTTACTGCCAAACAGTAGCAATAGCAAATTGTTACTGCCAAACAGTAGCAATAGCAAATTGTTACTGCCGAATAGTAGCAATTGATCTATACAAAGAAATGAAGAAATTAAACAAAAATAGCAAATTGTTACTGCCGAACAGTAGCAATAGCAAATTGTTACTGCCGAAGAGTAGCAATAACAAATTGTTACTGCCGAATAGTAGCAATAACAAATTGTTATTGCCAAACAGTAGCAATTGATCTATACAAAGAAATGAAGAAATTAAACAAAAATAGGTGTACGTCTAGTACAATTAATCTATACATGTCAAACTAAAAAAAGCTGAATTTGAACTTGTTCAACCACAAATAGAACATTGAACACAGACAACAATTGCTTGAAACACTACAGCAACAAGAATTATTCTGACTAAAAAACCAGATTTTGTGGTCTTCAGTAACTTTAACTCTGAGAACGAATATAGTGATCCATGATACCAAGATTAATTTGGCACACCAACAGTTTGACACTTACAACAAAACTAAATTGTAATAAAAAAGTAAATTTGATATTCAACATCCAAGGCAATTTATATCAAGACTGTACTAAATCTAAGCAACAGTCAAGAACATAAAAAAATTTGATGAATTTTTTTTAACTATTTGCAAAGCAAGCCCGCATCAAAAGTAAATGAAGATTTTGCTTCAGCTTATGGCAGACATGCATGACAAGATTAGATAAGAAACAAAAGAAAAAATAAGCAATTTACATCTCATGCTACCCCATGGTTGAAGCTCCCAATGAATATTCAGCCATAAAACATCAAAAGTTGCAACATTAAATGCAAGGCCTTTTCTCGTTCTCTTGCCTCAACAAAGAGTTCTCGTGGCACTCCAATTGGGTCTGTTAATCAAGTCCCAAAACAACCAAAAACTCCATCATCAACAGTCCATAAATCAATTAACTCAACGAAAAGTTAATTATACCAAACCAATCAAAAGTAAAAGAGTCTATAGAGTATAGACTATAGCTTCATCTGGGTTCAGCGATATTATGGAACTCGAATTTGACTGGTCTAGT
Organism: Purshia tridentata; assembly: GCA_003254885.1. Lineage (NCBI taxonomy): Eukaryota > Viridiplantae > Streptophyta > Magnoliopsida > Rosales > Rosaceae > Purshia > Purshia tridentata. The sequence continues at coordinate 116 of QANT01004392.1, read as the reverse complement.
CTCTAAGCAAAGTCTTGGACTGAGCTCCAATCTCGACTTCTCATCAGGATAAGGGCACTCCTTGAACAGCCTAAAAAACCCAAACCCAAAAAAATTAATCAAACACCAAACTCAAT
>QANT01004390.1:0-17998 GCA_003254885.1 Purshia tridentata | reverse complement strand
CACACTCACACCCTCTCTCACACTCACATTAACATAAAATTAAACTCTAACAGCAAAACAAGGGTTTTTAGGTAGATGAATGGTGAAATCGGACCCTATGAGCCTCCAAATATTGTATGCGTGCATTTTGTATAATTTTTCTGCATTTTTCCATGTTTTAGACGTTTTAGAAATTTTTGGTTCGAGATGTGTTCGGTGAACCAGAACCGAACACAACTACAATGTTCGGTTGGAGCCGGCCANGGTTGGAGCCGGCCGAACAAATGACAAATGTTTGGTTAGAGCCGGCCGAACAAATGACAAATGTTCGGTTGATGCCAACCGAAGATTTGTGACGAACTCGGCAGACCAGAGCCGAATGACCTCCGACAACATAAATGAATCCAATCCAAAAATCCACAAAAAGCTCAAACCAATGGATAAAATTCATATAAAAACAACAAACTCATCATAAAATAAGTTTAATTTGCCCAAAATAACAAATAAAAAACTTAAGGACTGAGATTGAGTGTTCTATTTAGTGGTGGTGAGGGGAATATGGTAGCTATTAAGTATGGTGTTGGGTATGGGTGTAGTGTAAATGCTTGGGTTGGGAGAGAAATTTATTATTGTTGGGTATGTGTGTAAAATTGTGGGTAAGGAGAGAAAATTAAAATAATGGGTTGGGTATCTATTAATAAGGGTAATGTGGTAATTGAGGTTGGGTAAAATAAGAAAAAACTGATTTGAAAAAGGTGGGTGTTGGGTAAATTAAGAAATTGGGTAACAAAAGAAGATTGTTGGGTATAAATAGAAATTCCCTTTCTGCAATTGTCTATGAATGTATTTAGTTTGTGCTTTCGAGATGATTTTCCATTTTCTTCCTTTGTTGAGTCAAAATAGCTTGGAGCAGATTTTGAAAAATGTAACAACAATCTCAAATTATTGCCTTTTCTTTTGGTGGACCTTTGTTGTCTTATTAATCCCACTTAAACATCTATATGGTCAGATAACTTATTGATAGTAAAACGCTTTTATTGTCATGTTATGGAATAGGAATAATGACATATAACACACCCTTGTGGTCAATCTATCTTCCACAAAATAAAGATCTACACAATGATTATAGGCCTGAAAGTTGGAATAATTCCCTTTCGGTGTTGGCCAACGACAAAACAATCCTTATCTGTGGCAACATTGATCTATGAATATCTTAAACAAAAGTGTCATAATATATCACTGGTTTGCACTTCTTGGATGCAAACCATTTTTATATGTTATACAACTTATACTTGTGTTTAGGGAATTAATACCAAATTCCAACATCTTGTGCACCATGATGGCCTACGGTGGCAAGGGAGTATTAATTGAACCAATAAGAACAAGGATTGGTTTTGAAGAAATAAATAAATAAAATGTAACAACCCTCAAGAAGAAATTTAGTCGTCTACCTTAATCATAAGCCATGATGTCAGCTACTGTGTCTATGCATTATCATAGTAGACCTCTGGGTATTAAGTACAACCCTAAAACATCTCCCTCAAGAAGAAAATTAGTCGTCTACCTTAACCATAAGCCATGATGTCAGCTACTGTGTCTATGCACTATCATAGTAGACCTCTGGGTATTAATTACAACCCAAAACATCTTGTCACATTCTTTTCCATAGCATTAATTAAACAATCACCTAGGGACTAGAGCCAAAATTTTCTTGCTTTTTTTTTTGGGCTACTCTGGCAGGCATAAGCCCAGAACAAACAAGGAACACCAACCTGGTCCTGGAAACCATACAATGATCCTCAAACACCAAATCAGCCACTAGAGCAGGAGGGGAATCCATAACTTGACTTTTCATTCCTCTTTTACTTTCATTTTCTCTGTAAATTTTTCATTTCTTCATTGTCATTAGATGTGATCTGTTAATTATTTTATAAAAATCCACACAAGCTTATTTGCTGTAGTGAACATGTTTAAGCTGAGCCTGCATTTTTCTATTTGAGACCACCTTGCAAACATGCATTAACATAGTTTGTAGCAACCCTATTTCATCTTGTCTCTATTGGCACATTCCCTGCCTTATTAGCTGTTTTGTTGTTCAGGTTACAGGTGTAAAATTATCTATCCCTGGGGCACATCTTATTCATTATAATTCTTTAGCTTTGGTACAAATTATTTACTTTTTTCCCTTAATTGTTTGAAGAAATTAGTCTTTCTCTGATGATAATGTAGATAAAAATTTATGGCTACGGAGTTGGTCACGAAAGGAATTTTCTTTTTTCGTTTTGGGCTTTTGTGGTGAAAAATGATCCCATGGCCCCTTAGAATGCCATAGTGCATGGTAGGCTTAATATGTTGTCAGTCCTCTCTTTTAGTTCTGATCTCTCTTGTACACTTGGAAAACAGGTTTAGAAAGCTGAGTAAAGGTTCTCAGAATACTGTTGATGCTGTGCGGAAGGAAGCAACTTCAGAGAGAGATTCACGTCCTCTGGTCTTTAAATTTAATGAGGTACATAATCATTAGTTTTTCAATTTCATAGTATTGCTTATTTTTAGGTTGATACATCTGTATACTTCATTGATTACATTTTGTGTGGTTGTTGGCTTTCAATTGTGCTAAACTGATTTCAGCACAATTTACTTTTGAGGAAGATTTTATGCAATAACAAGATCCCCTTTGTTACAGTAACAATTTATAAGGGAAAATTTGTAATTATTACTTGCAGTTTTATCTGTCTAGATAGTGGAGGGCATTTACGTCACTGGCATTGTTTGATTTTTCTTCTCTAGGTTCCTTTGTACATTTTCATTTGATTCCCATGGCTCATTCAGGACCTTATAACTCCAACTTTTCTTCCAAAACAAAATTGAATTAGATATAACAAATATGGTTTACCGATTACTTTACCTTGACCATCTTCCCACATCTTTGGTGTTCCCCTTGATCTGTATAGACTAGCAGCTACAATTAGCATCTCATACTGTGATTGTGGAAAGAAATGGAAAGGCATGGTATATCACTCTACCCATATGGATTACTTGCAAACAATATTAGGTGGCCCTAGAATCATGTTACAATATGCTATTTATTATAGCATTCTAAGATTATCCCCCTCCAGCTCCCCTTCTTGGCCAGTTGGAGGCAGGATACATAATAGAGGTAGTTCTCTTCCAACCCATTAACCCCCCAACCCTAATGAAGGTAGGATAAGGTCTGGGTATTTTGTATGACGATAAAGGACTTCACCTACTGAACTGACTGATAATATCATTTAGCCCCTTATTAAGTAGTCTTACATCATATTCATAGTTTTTTTGTGTGTACCCCACATAACCTATCATCAAATTAATCTATTCTAGTCAGACCTTATAGGCAAAGTATAGGCTTTAACTTCCATTCTGTTTTTATTTTTTGTTGAATTTAATCATGAGATATTCACTGTCTGCTAACTTCATCACAAGACAGTACCTTCTTTAACTTTCTGGGTACCAAAGTAGTCAAAACAAACACATCAAAAAAGTTTTTAGTTAATCGGATTCACATATTATTAGCTGGAAATTGCAGCTTTGAAAATTAAAAGGAAACAGATTTCTTGATCAAGTTTACCACTAGCAGCGGCTTGAACTTTTAAATGAATGATTTTTTTTCCTTTCTTGTTCAATGCAGGGCTTTACAAATGCAGTAAAAAGGCCAGTTCGCATTCGTGAATTTCTGCTGTGATGATCTGGGCTCTTGTAAGCAATATGGTGTTGCTATATTCTTGCGTGTATTTTTTTTTTTTCTGTCTAATACCCCCATGTATATTATTATATTACCTTTTTATTTCTTTTTTATGGAACAGTATAAGCTCACTGGTTTTAAGAAAGAATCACGCTTGGTGTTTCCTGGAGCCTGGAGGTTCTATTTGGGCACTAATTAAATGCTTAACCGATTAATGAATATATTTTTCTGTCTATGATATTGCTTTTTTCTTTTCCTTTAATTTTTTTTTTATTTTTTATAGTTTTTTAGGGAACACTGAACACCTGCATGGTTCAAAGTTCCATTACACCGTCATTGACACTCGTCTCAACTAATTCTTATCATTTGTCACTGCAATGTCCCAAAATTGAAATACATAATTCCTATTTCCTAACTGGTTTTTATTGAAATAAGTGTGCATGTCACGATGTTGAAGTTTTAAGAACATAAGTTTCGGCATTTCCTAAGTTGGATTCCATCGGAATGTTGTGCGTGAACGTTTGAACTCTCTCTTTTGTAGCTTTGAACTCCCAGTTCTTTTTTCAAACTTTTCTTATTGTTTTGTAATGTTTTTTTTGTTTGGTTATTCAACTGTTTAACGTATTCATAGGTTTGTGATTTTGAATCTTTGTTATTAGTGATACATTAGTGTAATTGCGACGACAGTAATATAGTTATTGTTGGTGTAAGTGTTATTGAGTGACATTAAAAGGATACGGTTACAGCCACAAGGGACCTACAATTACGAAGAATATGATTGTATGATTTTTCATTTTTGCTGAAATTTGTATGCTTATGGATAGCAAAAATGTGTCATGGACATAATAAAAATGTCTCGATTTAGAAAGAATGGTTCGCTTTCACTCTAAAGCATTGTCTTTAATGTCGTTACGTTACGGGCGGCCATTGTGATTTTGGCAACTGTTTAATATATTTATAGATGTATTCTTAGTCATAAGGGTAGAAAAAGTAGTCATTTTCTTGTGTTATGAGAAGTCATCATTCTCTCGAATGTTCAAAAAGATTTTATGTTGTTAATTTGAGGGTCAAAATTTTTATTCATATTTTGTACATTTTCACTCTTTCCCACTTCTTTTTCTCTCTATGCTTTCGTTCTCTTTTTGTTTATTTAATTACCAAAGCATAAGAATAATGCGAGTGCAAATAGACAAAATTAGAATGAAAATCGCTACCTAAATTAATGGTTTTACAACATTAGTACATCTGCACTAGCAACATTACTCGGAAGAAAAGAAAAAGGAAAATAGAAAAACTAAAGTCAGAAAAATATAGGATTTTGCCAAGGCTAAACATTAATTAGAGTACTAATTAACTTTGGTATCTTATCATGTACAATCTTTGGAAAATTTACAGAGATTTGTAGAAAGAATATCTAAAACTACATAAATCCTCCATTAATTAGTAGCTATACTTGTAGACTTAGAGTACATTTGTGATGGCACCAAGGGCGCCACTTGAAATTACAAAGTTTATTTTTTGCTTCTCTTGGTTTTGATTTTGTTTCTTAACCAGAAAAGTGTTCGCATTAGTTTGTATTTGGTTGAATTTCTTAGTGTACGTATTTATTGAAGAAATATTTATAGCTGTATTTGTCCGCCGTCGATCTCCGCAGCGGCGCCGCCTGGAGGATTGATTGTAATCCAAAGCAAAGAGAATATGATTGAAACGAGGCCTGCCCAAACAAATACAATGGTAGGCACCCTTCCTCTCCTTCCCATCAAGCCTTTGCAAAAGGGGTACATGTGAACCAACACCCAAAAACTAAAGAAAAGTCCTCCTAGCAGCTTATTCCACTGGGGTATCACCTCATACATGGTCCTCGACACTCCAAGCACCACTGCAATAAGGTTGACAATTATGATTGTGAGAGGCATTATGAACAGACTTGTCCACTTCACCACATACAGATCAGCATAGATGTCGTTTTCGTCTTCATTAGATGACTTGGTGGTCAAGGTGAATGAGATCTCGATCCCGGCTATGACTTTGAGGAGACCCTGGATGACAGCCACAAGGTGAGCACTGGTGCCACCAATCACCCAAAATTGCTCATTTCGCCACCATTCCTCGAGGCCAATGCCGGACCATCTCACTTCGAGCAACGAGATGAGGCAAAGGCATATGGTGATGATCAAAAGGTAGGTAAGGAAGGTAATATTTAAGCCCGACACTATGAATTGTCCTGTGAACAAGCACAGTGCTGGGAGGAAACAATAAACACACAGAAACACCGAGGTGAAGGGGTAAATGCCCACGTTCAGGTATGCAATTCGCTGTAGAAACTTGAGCCGGCGACATGCTAGAACTGCATTGTTTCTCGAGTAGAAGATTTCCACTGACCCTGTGGCCCACCGAAGCACCTGGTGCAACCTGTCTGTCAGATTTATGGGTGCAGTTCCACGGAATGCATCCCGCTTTGTGATGCAATACACAGACCGCCAACCGCGATTGTGCATTCGGTAGCCTGTCACCACATCCTCCGTCACGGATCCATAGATCCAACCTATTCTATCTCCCCATTCTGTATTGTCCTCGTACCTGTATGTATGAATGTATCCATGTGCGTACATTAAATGTATCCATGTTAGCAACATAACATATCAGATATATTTGTGATCGATCGGATCTTCATCTTACCAGCATGAAATGACAGCGACTGCTTCAGCAACAGTGGGTGCATCGAGCGGAGGACGGGGTTGGAGCAGTGTGCCAGGAGGGCGGCCATTCTTGACGGATACATGATCAGCAAGAGGGCGTCCTTGAAACTCAGCAACGCCAATGGTATCAGTAAAAATTTGAGAATTTCCAAACTTCTTTGGGAGGCCTAAGTCAGGGTGAGTTGCTAGAGGCTGTGTTTCATCTGGGTCGCCCTCGCCCTCTGCTTCTTCAGCCATCTGCTGATAATTGGGTGCAGGCGCTTTGATTTGCCCAAACATGCCCAAGTACTCATTCGCCCTTGGAGGGTGAAACCCATACAGTGCAAAACGCCTAAACATGCACCCAGTTCCCACATACACCGGCCCTTGTAGACCGTCCAAGGCTCTCATATTCCCATCAAAGAACACTGTGTTGTGATTTGCATAGCGGTCTGATGGGTCGATCCCTTCAAATCTCTGAGGGAATTGTATGTAGCAAATTCGATCTCCACCACGATCCATCATGAAGCACATTCCTTCCCTTATAGCCATAGAGTTGTAGATGTAATGGTCACAATCCAAATTCAGTATGAATGGGCCATTGGATAGTATTGCTGATGCTCGCACCATGGCGTTCATAGCTCCTGCCTTTTTGTTGTGGTCGTAACCTGGTCGCTTTTCTCTTGACACATAAGCAAACATTGGGATCCGAATGTCCACCCCGGTGAAATCTAATCTTTTCTCGTCAGGAAAACCCATAACAGGATCCACTTCTGGAAACTTACTCATTACCTGTATGATTCCAGCATGGTCTCCCTTTTTATGATCCGCACAAGGGTCAAGCCATGTCCCGGGCCACTGTGTCCCGTCAGCCATCCAGGTCGCCTTAGGGACACTAGTCTCAGATGAATCATCAGCTGGTGGTGGAGTCAGTCCACCATCAGCTAATGTAGTACCACTACTACTTCTCTCCTTGCTAAGCTTCCTTTCCTTCATTTGCTCTTTAGAGTTGTACATTTCACATCGCTTGCGTATTACGTCAGGGAGACCGTTGATCCTTACCTTAAACTCATCATACTCTCTCTTGATCCAACGCCGGTCCTTCACAAAATCCGGGCGCTTCTTGTTCTTGGTAGGGTCAACTTTGCTGCTGAAGTAACTGTCTGGATTCCTAGGCTCTATATTGTGTTTTCGGCAAAAGGGTACCCAAAGCTCAGCAAAGCTAACAGCTGCAGCCATGGCCTCAAAGGTGAGAATGGCACCACCATCATCTGAAATGTAGCATGAAACCTTTTCTACAGGGTACTGCACAGCAAGGATGGAGAGGATGGTGTTGGCAGTCACAAGAGGTGGTTCTTTCTCTGCATCAGCAGTCGACACAAACACATCGACGCCCGGGAGGTCTGACCGCCCATTTGGGTTTGTCGGAGAAGGCATCTCAAACTTCTCTTGCAGAGCAGCCAAGTCCGTGGCACGATTTATGGGGTTCATCTTCGGAAGTATGTCTAAAAGCCATGAGAATGCAAACCATATCTCACAAACTATGGATATCCCCCATAGCCACATTGCATCCTCATTTGGATTCCGGACTCGCCACGACAGGAAAAGCATAAGTACTATCAGACGGATCACCACCAATAACCTGCATATATTCATGCATGTACAAACACAAATTAATTAAATCTCAACTCTAAAGGATGTATGAGTCAATTGAGGTGTATAATTAACCCAATACTATAATAAATATATTTAGTTGTAATTTTGATATTGGAGATATATATGCAGGTGATTATACATATAGGTACCTGTAAGGGCTAAGAACAGCAGCAGGAACTTGGACCTTTCTGGTGAGTGGCTTCCATGGCTTGTCAATAAAATCGTTCATGCTCATTTCGGGCCCTGGTCCGTCATTATAGGCGTCTTCATCCTTCTGTGACCAATACGCGTTCCCAACGCCATACGTTCCCTTGCTCTCAAACAACCAACGGTTATGATCAAAGTCTCCCGTTTGGCTTCTCAACAATATTGACTTGTTATTAGATGATTGCATCACCGACATTCTCCTTTCGCTATCACCACCACCATCATTACCGCTGCCCGGCTTCGACTCCACCCCGAACCGGGATGGCGGCTTGCTATCCGCCGCGGACGAGCTTCCCACACCTGGCTGGTTGTCGGGTGTGGGTGGCATCATCACCGTGTAATTGATGTAGTCATCTTGGCCTGAGACGTCCCCACTCATGTCCAAATCGTCGTCCCGGGACAAGCTCATCACACGCCCGCTCGATGTCCGCCGGGCAAATTTCACTGCCTGTGGCGGACGGGCTGCTTGTGATTTCTTTGGTGAGTTTGGTGCCATCTAATCTACTTTATATATAATGTATATTCTGAGATATGAAGAGTTTTCTATTGGATTCATTTCATCATGCAGACTAGAGACTGGAGACTCTCATATTTTATTTTTAACTATGTACATAAAATAAAAAGTTATGGAATTTCATGCAGATCGAGAAAGATGCTGATCATATGGAATTGGATGTTGAATGGCTGGTTCAAGGAAGGCGAATATGATTGATATATCTGTTTGAATTAATGGTCTCTAATTTGCTTTTATTTTTAGCCTTGGCCGCACCGAATTTCACTCCCTATTTCAATCTCAGTCTCATAATTTCAACCTCAATCTCATAATTAGTAAATACGCTTAATAATTATCTTTGTATTTACAAAAGAGGACAGTGCGTGCTATTTCTTTTCCCCTACTTGATTTTTGTTATTTGAAAATTAGTAGACTAATGCAACTTAACTGTTTCTCGTTTGATTTGAGAAAGGCTTAACTTTCCAATCCCATCGTAATATCATATTATAATTTATAACATTTGCAATTTGCACGTTGCAATTGCAATTCTGGAGGACTGAACCGGCTAGCTACTAACCACTAATTAATTGAGTCATTGTTTAATCCGTTTATTTTAACTAATTTTGCAAATGAGTTATTATCATCCCTTCATGATTTATTGACCATGAAAATTCACCAACGTACGTCTATTTGATCAAAATCTAATGGATAGGATAACTTTCAAACTTGATTCAAATACTAATTTTGATCTGATGGTAGGTGTTCAGGGATTTTCATGGTCAAATGTGACAATGAAATTAAATTATGCATACAAAAATGTTCTCATATAAATCACTAATTTACTTTGTTAACTAAAATATGATCCAAATTCAAAATATGTTTAGTTGACTCTATACTATTCTTGAATTTATAAATCACTCATTTGAATCGTAGTAGTGCAGTAGTATATATGAAATACATTAAAAAATTAACATGGAACCTTCTTTTCTTTTTCACACTGAAACAACAAAAAGATGGAAACCCCAACTAGAAGATGAGAAAACATGTAAAAAAGTACAGCAGCATGGTATCAACACTGCCTATACAGAGCCATTTCATTCTATCTACTATATATCTTTGGGCCTGAACTCAATACCTTCCACAATGAGGCCCCTCTTAGCGTTGTAATTACTGGTTTCCCTTAGACTACACTCTACAGTATAATCTCCTCCTCCATTGAAGAATTCACCCATCTCAATTTCCATCCACCTATCTCCTCTGTATCGAGCCTGTGGAACTGGAGGCATAGGGTCTAGGACTACAGTATGCTCAGCTGCAACTGCGCTTTCATCATGAGTGATGCACAATGTAATAGGTGTTCGTCTAAACCCCGAATGGCGTTCTCGGAACTGATAGACAAGGTAAGCTGCATAGGTTGTTCGTGGGGACAAAATTTTTGTGTCTATGTATCCCTTGATGTCAAGCCACCATACAATGTCTAGCTCAGCGACTTGGGAGAACCTGTAATTCAAATATGCATGCCTTAAAATTTCAGTTCGATGCATATAACATTAATGTGGGTGATAGCATATATAGATGTCTAAAAGTTCCATGTAGTCTGGAGTACACATCAATCACTCCCTCCCGCAAGGAGGTGTTAGGTCCCTTCAAAAAAGAGATATTGAGTATTTAATTTTCTTAATTTTAAGCACATATTAATCCCTTCATATAATGGATTGCAGGTGGGTTTAGGCACCTCATTCCCCAAAGTCAGGGATAAGCTAGCCATAGAAATTAGCCACTTCACTTTCTTTGGAACCCCTTCAGACTCACTATAAATGCAACATCCTCACACTTTCACAAAGATAATGTTCTCCGCCACATACTTTTAGAAGCACATCATTGGAAATTACTAATGGGACCATTGAGGTCCTTAGAAGACATCACAACGATGTTATCTGACCATGATACATATATTATCTTTCTTTTTAAGGGTTTTCACAATCACCAATCACATGTTAAACTACAATGTATTAAATTCCACTTGGTAATAATATTCTTCCTCCTGTTCAAAAATCTGGGGCCAAATATATCCAATAAACAATCAATTATCCTACAAAGTATGAATTAGCATCACTGAAAATATAATAATACCTCAATCAATAAGGGTGGAGAGAATACCTAGACTCTGGTAGAGTTATCCATTTCCAATAACTGGGTGTATCTCCCCATATTACAGAAAGCCCTCTTGCCCCTATCATATAACATTTTTTGCCGCTCTCTTTCTCAAGTGAAAAACTCTGTCTCAAACAAGCATATATGTCATCCATGATTCACAATGGGAGTAATACAAATTGTATGTAGTACTAGAAGCAACCATTGGATATCATGGATCAGTCTTTTCTTCAATCAAGAATATATCAAGCTGTTCTAAATCATTTAAGATTTTCAAACTTAGCTATCCATTCCACACAGTCCTACTAATCCCTAGAAGCAGGTAATCAAGCATGTAACAACAAGAAAAATACTGTTGAGGCTTAAATTTGGGAAGAAAAAACAGCACAGGGATTTATGTTCAAGTTTCTCAAACAATGAGTTTTGAACTATGTTTTTTGTCTGAACAAACAAAAAACAAAAATCAATCAAGATCGATAATACCAAAGGAAAAAGGTTTTTTAAGTCAAATCAACATGTTGGTCATCAGAATCAACTATGGCATTGCAAATTATATATTACAACAATTTTTCCCCTATCTAATAGCAAATAATTTCGATTGTGTATTGTTAGTCAACCCAAATACTAATTAATCTTAGATCTTACTGCTTGATGATTTTGAAATTAATTTTCACATATATGGTCAATATCACCCAAGACAATTCTTGAAGCAGAGGCAACAAAGATATCAAAGAACCCTTTTGTCACTCAAGAATGGTAAATATTATAAATGGGATTTGGGTTAGTTACCATGCGACCATTGCTTATGATGATGGGGTTATTGCAAAGATGAAAGTAGAGATCCTTCTTGGACAATGAATTCAAAGAAGCTGAAGAAGACAAGGATTCGGAAATGATCTCCTTATAATCTGTTGGCAGAAACCTCTCCCACACAATATCAGAATCCGCAGCTGTTTTAAACGCACAAGATACTAGCGCTGATCTGCACGCATCCCGAGGGGATGTAGAAGAAATTATGAGAGAAATGCACTCTCCAGGCAACAAGCTGATTTTGTTCATCTTTAGATGTCTCAGGTTTCCGACCGTAGTGTCAAGAAGAGGAGTCCGGAAGAAAGACTTTACAAATTCCGCTGCTCAAGCCAATGACTGGGCTCTCACCGGTCAGTAGTCACCAAAACATTAAAAAAAAGCCAATGACTGGTCTTTGACCAAAAGAAAAGGCCAATGACTGGATCCTTCAGAAAATCCAACGGTTGGGATTTTATCAATGGGAATAACTTCCCCTGCAAGTTTTGAAACATTTTTTTGTTGGTCCAAAGCAAGTTTCCAACGTTTAATTAGGGATCTAAAAAGTGCAGCTAAGACTTGAACACGACCCCAAGTTAATAGATTTACCTTCATATTAATTTCTTCGAGTCAAATTCAAGTCGACCACCTTCAGAAATCATTTTGCACACTGATCTTCTTATGTAGATGTGGTAATTTGTGTTGGTATTAAATACTAAACAAAATAATTTATAATAATGGTTGATTAATTAGTTTATGAGTGACACTATCACCTCGAGCTTTTTTTACAAGAGCTATGGGGACTCTGTAATTTGTGTTGGTATTAAATACTAAACAAAATCATTTATAATAATGGTTGATTAATTAGTTTATGAGTGACACTATAACCTCGAGCTTTTTTTACAAGAGCTATGGGGACTCGAGGTCTACGCCGGTGTCTGAGACACAACCAGGGGTGGCGCTGTTGAGTGGATTCTCCAAGAATTTGCTCCAGTTGTTCTTGGATAATGATGCAGAAATTCAACCCGATCTTGGATCACCTGACTTTGATATTATGAAAAAATTTAGGTATTCATCTTAAAACCAATTGACAATAAGAAAAATAGCTTAAATTCTTATAAACTACTAATAAGACTCTCACATTTTCAATATAAGACTTTTCTCAGCAATTACCATGGAAGCAGCCATCTTTAGCGAAGAGTATCAAAGTCTTGCTATGGTGGATTGAGTCATTCATCAAAGGTTATTATCATCAATTTTATGCTACAAGTTAATTTTCCGTTTCTCATTTTGTAGAATGAAAAAGCAATTAAAATGAAATTGAAATCTTATGTTTTTGCTTCATCTCTATTGATTTCTTCAATTGCGTGTTGATACCGATGATATATGAGTTTGATTTATATATGAGAGTGTTATCTGGGTATTTTGTTGATACATGAGATTCTTTTTTAGGTTTTTTGTTGTTGTTGTTGTTTCTTTATATATGCTAAAGCCTATATAAATCTGCAGTGACCACCTCTGTAGAAGTTTATGGAACTTCATAAATTCTTGTTTCGCAATTCATAAAATGACGGGAGGAGAAGAAAGCAAAAAAATTCTATCTGAGCTATTGAAATTCATTGATGGAATTCAAAGCTTAAGCGCTTGTTTAATTGCTAACTGGTTATATTAATTTAGCCATCCATGAATTTTATAGGTCACCATCAGATGAACCTCTGATTTTATTGAAATAATTTTATGTTTTTTATGGTTGTGTTTTGAACTTGGAAGGCCAATGCTTAAGATAATTGATAGGATATAGGTTTTGATCAAACATTATTACATCATGTTAGAAGAGTAAGCAGAAGAAAACAGGAGGCCGATCCTTTCTGCAGTAGGTGGATCATTTGAAAACTTTGCGACATGAGCAAGTTAACGTCAGTTTACAAGCAATAAAACACTAAAATTTTTATTTTTTAAAAGAATAAGTAATAAATTATATACTAAATGATGTAGCAAGCTGCATGCTTTTAGTCATTAGATTATTTAAGTAGAGTGGATTTAATGAAATGCACCAAATAGCACATTGTCTAGAGATAGAGAAGCCGTATCCTCCACCAAGCATATTTTTCTACCCCTACTTTTTAGAAAAAATTTAGGCTCAATTACAAAGTGCACCCATTAACTATAGGGGTAATTCAAATGGGCCCATTAACTAACAAATATTTTAAATACTTACACCAACTATAAAAAACTTACAAACTATAACTTCGGTTAAAATTTTCATCAACCAGAATGTCAAGTGCCATGGTGGACAATACTGACATGGCTTTTGTTGTTGACATGTGATATATAGATACCTTTTTAATTTTTTTTGATATACACAAAATGACACTTAATCTATCCTCATTTAAAGTATCCCTACCACTATCAAATTGGTGGCCCCACGTGTCATTAAATTATAGGATTAAATATTTTTTTGGTTCATGTGTTTTGCTCCAAAAACAAATTTAGTTCTCATAATTTCAAATTTTCAATTTTGATCTTTGAGTTTAACCTTAAAAACAAACATAGTCTTCGTAATTTTAAAATTTCGATTTTAATCTTTAAGCTTTCACAGTTAACAACTTGAGATTACATATCACTTTGAGATTACATAAAACACAAGTCCAATTGTTTCCTTAAATTAATCCAAATTTGAGATTTCCTTAAAAAATTTCCTAAATCAAATTGAATGAATGAGGCTTCCCGAATTCTCACTAAACCTCCAACGATCATACTTTATATGAATTGAAAAAATTTTAACTTTAACATTGAAGGAACCTTTCTCAAATTTAACTTTCTCTCCAAACTTATCCTTATATTTGAAGGAAATATAAGGAAATGACAAGAGATGCTCTAAACATGAGTTGTTAAGTTATGTTGTATATCTATCTAGGATTAATTAAGTTATGTTCAATAAGGAATGAAAATAATTAATGCTCAGATAACAAAGGGTTAAACCCTTCTGTTCCATGTTCTAGCATTCTTGATCGCATTTCCCACAAGAAATTAGGACCACATTAAGGTAAGTTGTGTACAATTTAGGGCTGTTTGGTTCTAAATCAGTAATTTATGGAACCCACAAAATGGGACGTGGGGAGAGCTTTCTCTCTTTAGAAACTAACCAAATGAAAAGTCACCCCCGTGCAAGAGTGCAGTAGTAGTGCAGTAGCATATATGAAATACATGAACATTGACATGGAACCTCTTTTGGTTTGCACACAAACACACACTATACAAGACTTGAAGAACAAAAATTAGAAAGGAGCTAGCACAGAACAATAATACGGAAACTCCAACTAGAAGATGAAAAAACATGTAAACCGAGTATGACAGCATTGTTTCAACACTATTTACTGCACATCTTTGGGCCTGAACTCAATACCTTCCACAATGAGGCCGCGCGAATGTTCCCTAGTAAGTTGCCATAGATTACACTCTACAGTACCATTTTCTCCTTCTTCAATAAAGAATTCACCAATCTCAATTTCCATCCACCCATCTTCTCTGTATCGAGCCTGTGGAGGTGTAGGGTCTAGTTTCACACTATGCTCTGCAACTGCGCATTGCTCATGAATGATGCGAAACCTAACAGGCTTTTCTTGAAACCCCCTTTTGGATTCTTGGAGCTGATAGACAAAGTAAGCTGCATAGGTTGTTTGTGGGGACAAAATGTTAGCGTTTATGAATCCCTTGATTTCAAGCCACCATACACATTTGAGCCTCGCCACTTCAGAGAACCTGTGATTCAAAATATGCATAAATATTTCAATTGATTATGACATTATTGTGGGTGACAGCATATATAGCCCCTTAAAAGCTTCATGTAGTCTAGAGTAGACAACAATCACTCCATCCCAAGAGGGGTGTTAGGTCCCTTCAAATAATGGATTCCAAGTGAGTTTAGCCATAGCTATTAGCCACTTCACTTTCTTTGTACAATTAAGGGAGTCATACTTGTAATTAAGGACACCATCTCAACCCCCTTAGACTCACACTTTCACAATGATAGTGTTCCTATCATTCCCCCTATACTTTTTGAAACACATTATTGGAAATTACTAATGAGACCATTGGAGGTCCTTCGAAGACATCACAACGTTCTTTGATCTCTGACCATGATAAACCTACATTTATTTAATTCTACTAAGTAATAACATTATTCCTTCTCCTGTTCATAAATCTGGGACCAAATTCACAATTAACAATCAATTGTCCTAAAAAGTATGAATTAGCATCGCTGAAAAAAAAACATATATATATATATATATAAGATGNTAGCATCGCTGAAAAAAAAAAATATATATATATATATATATATATAAGATGGTGCTGATTGAGAGAATACCTAGACTCTGGTAGAGTTCTCCATTCCCAATAATTAGGTGTATCTCCCCATACAATTTCAAGCCCTCTTGCCCCTATCATATAACATTTTTTGCCGCTCTGCTTTTCTAGTGCAAAGCTCTGTGCCAAAAAAGGAGGCCATCCGTGATTCACAATGGAAGTAATACAAATAATATTTACCTGTCCTAAATCATCTAAGGTTGTCAAACTTAGCTATATATTCATGACAGACAGTCCTACTTATCCCTATAAACATGTATCAAGCATGATATAACAACAAGCAAAAGAATTGATGTTTACATTTCTCAGACAAAAAAAAACAAAACAAAACTCAATCAAGGTAGATAAAAGAAGCCATCACTAATAGTCAAATCAACCCCACAAGAGTATTCATCAAAATCAAAACCTCTATGTAAAGTGTTTGAATTCATAAAATAAGAAAACTTCATGTCCTACAACAATATTGTGTCCTTGTATCTAATACCAAATGATTTGGATTGTGAGTCGACAAATACTCATTAATCTTAAGATTTTCGTGCTTGGTGATTTTGTAATTAATATTCACATATATGGGTCATCAATATCATCACCCAAGAGAATTCTTGATGCAGAGGAAGCAAAGAAATTAAAGAACCCTTTTACCAGTGAAGAAAAAGGGAATTGGGTTGAACTATGTTTTTTTATCTGAACAAACAAAAAACGAAAATCAATCAAGATCGATAAGACCAATGGAAAAAAGTTTTTAAAGTCAAATTAACATGTTGGTCATCAGAATCAACATGTCTGGATTCATAGAATCAAAAAATCTTCAAATCCTGCAACTATGGCATTTCAAATTATAAAATACAACAATTTTTCCCCTATCTAATAGCAAATGATTTCGATTGTATATTGTTAGTCAACCCAAATATTAATTAATCTTAGGATCTTACTGCTTGATGATTTCGCAATTAATTTTCATTTTTCACATATATGGGTCAACATCACCCAAGAGAATTCTTGAAGCAGAGGCAACAAAGATATCAGAGAACCATTTTTCCAGTCAAGAATGGTAAATAATAGAATAGGATTTGGGTTAGTTACCATGCGACCATTGCCTATGATGATGGGGTTATTGCAAAGATGAAAGTAGAGATCCTTCTTGGACAATGAATTCAAAGAAGCTGAAGAAGACAAGGATTCTGAAATGATCTCCTTATAATCTGTTGGCAGAAACCTCTCCCACACAATATCAGAATCCGCAGCTGTTTTAAACGCACAAGAGACTAGCGCTGATCTGCACGCATCCCGAGGGGATGTACAAGAAATTATGAGAGAAATGCACTCTCCAGGCAACAAGCTGATTTTGTTCATCTTTAGATGTCTCAGGTTTCCGACCGTAGTGTTCAGAAGAGGAGTCCGGAAGAGAGACTTTAGAAATTCCGCTGCTCAAGCCAATGACTGGGCTCTCACCAATCACCAAAACACAATGAAAAGCCAATGACTGGCCTTTGACCAAAAGAAAAGGCCGATGACTGGCTCCTTCAGAAAAGGACAATGCTTGGGTTCTCAAGCTTGACGACCAACCTTGTTCTCAAGTTTGCCAAAAATTATAATTTCGTCATGCCGGTTCAAGATCAAAACTGTTCAATTTTTAGATCACCTAATAAAGATCATTTCTGGAAAAAATCAACTCAATCAGAAATCGTTTGATTGTATAACTGTTAACCAATAGATACATGGTTTGGTTTTTTAACTATGACTTTATATTTATTCGTTAACAATTGTACAACTAAACAATTTTCGATTGGGTTGATTTTTTGTAGAGATGATATTTATTAAGTAATCTAAAAATTGAACGGTTTCAATTTTGAACCGGTATGACAAAATTATGACTTTTGACGGGCTTGAGGACAAAATTGGTCCTCAAGCTTGAGTACCCAAGCATTTTTCTTCAAAAAATCCAACGACTGGGATTTA
>QANT01004385.1:0-13360 GCA_003254885.1 Purshia tridentata | reverse complement strand
CCCCAGCCACCAGCTCTCTATAAACTCATTCGGTAGTATGCTGTCGAAAATTACAAAAATGTTCGGCAACTTATGACTGAATATAAGTAATATGTTCGGTAGAATACCTCCATTCGGTGGTTGCTTACTGAAAATAGTGCCTACATTCGACAATAGGATGCCGAATAATCACCAAAATTTCGACACACCAGTGTCGAAAAGTTTCTAAACAGGCAAAATTTACTGGTGTCGCACCACTGGCTAGGTTGGGTGGGGTGGGTGGCGCGATGGCTGAGTGANGGCGCGATAGCTGAGTGAGGTCGCGCCAGCGTCTGGGTGGTGCGGGGTGGGGTGGGTGGTCCGGTGAGGAAAGGAGGAAGAAAGAAAATTTTTTTTTACTGGAGGGGCAAAAAGGGAATAAAAAAAGAAAATAAAAAAAGGTGGTCAATTTAGCAGAAAAGGTTGGTCCGTATAGCCTGGGCCGAAGAAGAAGTTGGGGTTCAGCTTATGGGCCCACATGTGATGCAAGATAGAATAAAAGGGAGAACTGGGCTGCCGCACGTACAGCCGGTATGAGGATATCTCAATTTGAGGCTTAATGGATCAGTCAAGTTAGGCTTTAAAGCCTTTTAAAATCGACTGGACTTCTGTTAAAAAATAGTCAGCCCGACCTTTCAAGGGGTGTCAGTTAGTGAGCCTTAGGTGTAAAATTAAGCAAGTCCAATGAACCTATGTTTTGCAAATGATTTTGCCCATTATAAATAAAAGGGGTGTCAATTAATTAATAGTTGATACAAATTAATTAGTGGGCATATATTCAAACTCGTGTTAACCCAATAATGAATGTGTCATTTAACAAATAAATGATACAAATTTATTAATGGGCACATTCCTTTAAATCCAAATTCTAAATCTTAGTTTCAAATTCATTTTCTTAAATGTTACAAAACCATCTCTTCCAATTGGTACAAAACCAAGTCTCTCAAATCCAAACTTCTAAATTCAACTACAAAATCGCACAAAACCAACCAAGTCAAATTTTTGTGAACTACATTCGGTTTGATTCCGTTACGGATATGTAGGCAACCTATACATAAATTTAGGTGCAATCGCCATAAATCAAATTCATTCCAAACTGTCTCTATAAATTAATTTTTATGCACAAAATCCTTAAATTAAATTCCTGATTCAAATCCAAGGGCTTTAAACCCCACCCAAATCACTCAAATTATTTAAATGGGTTATTTACTTATTTAATTCGAATCCTTAGTTCAACCTAACCAAATTCACTAAACAAATTATCTAAATAAATCTCAATTTTCTAATGGGTCATTTACCCATTGGGGATCCCAAATCCAAACACTCACACTTACATGATTTCAATTTTGTCATAATTGGAATCAAAGGATCTTCTCTTGTACTTTGTACCAAGAGATTGTAATTAAGAGATGCACTCCATCTTGAATGGGTCGTACCCTAAATAATAAAACTCTATTCCCTAAAATGAGTAGAGTGAGATTATGTTGGGTAACAAATATAAATTATTAATATAATAATTTATCAAATTTTTCTTCAACAGGATGTTATCTCAATTTCACTCTATTCCTTCGTTTCTTAATCTTTGTCCTAAAATATTTGGATGTGTCTGTTATGTCCATGTGCACTCTCTTCACCGAGACAAATTAGAACAACGGGAACTTAAGTGTATTTTTCTGGGTTACTCTAACTCACAAAAAGGATATAAATGTTTTCATCCTCCTTCTCAAAAATTATATGTGTCTATGGATGTTGAGTTTTGTGAACAGGAGTCCTATTTTTCTGGGGAGGTTTCTCTTTCTCCTCTTCAGGGGGAGATTAGGAGTATGGAAGAGGAGAAGTTGTGATTGGAAGGGAAAAAGTTATGGGTTAATGGTCAGGGGGAGAAGTCGGGGGAGAAGTCGGCTGACCCCAATGTTGAATGTGAGGGGGAGAAGTAGATTGAACAACCACGTGTTGAGAGTATTGCAAAAATGAATGATGGATTTGAACAAGAGTCTAGTGTTGTTGTTTTATTAGAGCCAAAATAAAGTATTAAGATCAGAGCTCTAATTTACTCGCAAGTGCACGAGTCGCGAAGTAGCAAGACATGCAAATAACGAGGTCGATCCCCCAGAGGAGTATTGATGTGTAAATTACTACCTTAACTAATTTCAATTAAACCAAACACTACTAACACACACAATCAGGGGGGTTTGAAAGTTTGTTTTTGAAACTAATAAAAATAACGTGCAAGAAAGTAGACAGAAATTAATATAATTAAAGCACTACGGTTCAGATTACACCACTAGCACACTACCTTGCATTCTTATGGAATGCATCCAATCAATAACATGTATGTTTATAAAGTTTGACTACCAAAAGCTTTGGCTATTTCCTTTTGGCGTTATACCTTCCTTATGCATGTACTAAGAGCTTATTGGGCCTACCCTAGCAAGTTAACGTGCATGTTCCTAAATAAACTAGGGCAATCACCCATGCATGAGTCATTAAGTTCTATGAATATATCAAACACATAGACCACCTTTCCAACCAAATGTACACGGTGCTAATCTATGATCCCTTNGTACACAGTGCAAATCTATGATCCCTTCACCCAAAGATAGGTTCTTAGGCTATCTCCCTGCTGCCTATTGAAATTATCATCTTTTCGAGCTTATTTAATTTCACAACATAATCTAGATGCATTTAACCTAAGGTGACCAGTCAAAGGCGCCAAACAAATAGAATCAATTTAAATAGAGATCCAAGATTTATGAACAAACATGTATTGAAATTCAGCAATCCATAAGAAAATTAGGTAGCATGACTAGGGCTTCATCCTAGCCCTATCTGTAAGTTTAGCTAGACATACTTAACAATAAAATCCATAAAGGCATAATTAAACTAAATAAAATAGAGAAGGAATAAGGAAAGCAAGCCGTGGGTAGCAAGGTGCAACGGCGGCTGGTGGCTTCACGGCGGCGACTGGTGGTGCATGACTGCAAGGCAGCAGCTCTTCTCTCTTGGGCGGCGTCGGCAAGGCCTTGGCAAGACCAAGCTTCCTCTCCTCTTGGCTGGTCGAATTCCCCTCTCTTCTCTGTCTCTAAAGTCTGAATTTCTGTGCAAAAGCTCATCAAATTCTTAAGTATAATGGGGTTTATATAGGGAGGCTTTCCTTGGAGAAGAGGGAAAAGGAAAGCACTAAAATATCAAGGCTTGGAGGCTAGGGTTTTGCGGCAACCCTAGGGCCTTGGCCCATTAGCATATGCAGCTACCCTTAGGGTTTTTAATCCCTTGGGCTTGCGGCACTTAAGCCCATGCTCCCTTGCGCATGCCTCTTGGGTGATCCACTTCACTCTTGGCCCAACTGACTTCATAAAAGGTGGCCCACTACTCTTTGGAAGCTTCTAGAACACTTCCCTTGATGTTTCCTAATTCCCCTACGAAATGATTTCAACTAGGGTTTTGCTTTTCTAGTTCAACTAGGATTAACCTTTCCTAGTCCCACTAGGATTTGATTTTCCTAGTTCAACTAGGATTTCTCATTTCTGGCCCTAGATGTTGATGGTTTTCCTAACTTGGCTAGGATTTCTTGTTTGAGTAGGATTTCAGCTCTCCTAGTTCTATCAGGATTTCATCAGTTTCCCTAGTTTGATTAGGAAATGTCTGAAAATAGGTCTTTTGGCTTCTTTTTCCTCATCTGCTCTATAATACCTACAAAACACTAAAACAAAACAAAAGCACACAAAACACCAAGTTCTAGCGTTCTAGGTTAAGGAGTTAGCATAAGAAAGTGTGCAAAAATTCACACTTAACATCTAGGGATCCAAGTTTTTTTGAAAAGAAGTATGTAACAAAACACAATTCTACGGCGGCTCAACCTCTCTCTTGTGATAAAGACACCTCTCTTAATGAATCTACCATCCAATCGGCTGACTCTTCTATGGTTGATCTTGAGGTACAACCTTCAATCCCTGTATTCCCTGATTCCTCTAATTCTTTGGATGTTGTTAATTCTAACCCTGTAACTTCTAAGTCTACTTCTCTAATTCCACATGATGAGAATCAAGGCAGAAGATATCCTCTTCGTATTCGTGTTGCTCCTGTTAAGTTGGGCTTTGAGAAACCACCTACATTTGGCAATACTATTTATCTTATTTCTGACTATATTTCTTATCATTGTTTGTCTAAGTCTCGCTTAGCTTTTGCCCAACAGCTGTCTTCTGTGTCTATTCCTAGTCATTTTTAGGATGCCCTTGGAGAGTCTAAGTGGAAATCCGCTATGGTAGAAGAAATGAAGGCCCTTCAGAAAAACTCTACTTGGGAAATGGTTGAGTTACCTCGAGATAAGAAGACTGTGGGGTGTAAGTGGGTGTTCACGGTGAAGCATAACCCAGATGGTTCTATTGACAAGTACAAGGCTCGATTGGTTGCAAAAGGGTACACTCAAACATATGGAGTGGATTATCTTGAGACATTTGCTCCTGTTGCTAAGATGAATACCATCAGAGTCATCTTGTCCCTTGCTGCAAACTTAGATTGGCCGTTGCATCAATTTGATGTGAAGAATGCCTTTCTTCACGACGATCTGTTAGAAGAAGTTTATATGGACCCTCCTCCAGGATTTACACCAAAAGGGAGTAAAGTATGCAGGCTGAAAAAGGCATTATATGGGCTAAAACAGCCACCTCGGGCTTGGTTTGGCAAGTTTAGTTGCTCCATGAAAAAATATGGGTTCAAGCAAGCTCAAGTAGATCACACCTTGTTCTTTAAACGAGATGGTGATAAAATTACCATGCTGATAAATGATATGGTAGTTATAGGGAGTGATATGTATGAGATTGAAAAACTCCAAAGTTATTTGGCTAAGGAATTTGAGATGAAGGATTTAGGAGCTCTGAAGTACTTCTTGGGGATAGAAGTGTCTCGGTCAAAGCAAGGAATTTTTTTGTCTCAACGGAAGTTGACAGGACCCTCCCCGAATTCCACCCTGGAACCCAGAGTGGTCCTGCGGGCATCCAATATCAAGGAAAATCCTACCGAAATTTCGGCAGAACCTCCCCTGAAATTGGACGAACCCTTTTACTCCACGAGACCTGCAAATGCACTTCTAAGTTCCACAGCTCCTCTACCACAACCAAAAGGGGTCTCCGACCCAATTTCAAACCAATTACTTAAGTTTTCATTAGATTATCAGAGCCGCGCTATAAAATTTACTAAGAAAACAAATTTTACAAGATTAATTAGTTCCTATAGCTGTCAAATGTTCGCTGGATTGCCTCGACGTCTTTGGCNAAATTTCCTCGACGTCTTTGGCCCGACCGCTTCCACCGCTACCACTTGGGGGAAAATTTAAAACAATAAAAAGGATAAAACTAATGAGTTAACTCAGTGAGTGGACATAAATCAAAATAAATATTAATAAACATTTACTTTCAAGTTTCTTAGAATTTCGCAAACCTTTCTTGAAATCCCCCAGTTTTAAAATCACTTTCATAAAATCCACTGGTGCCTCTATACAAAATGGTATTTTAAAATTCATTTCGAGATTATTTGAAAATCATCAAAATTAATCAAACTGAAAGTTCATAATCTTTGAAAACTTGCTTTTGAAATCAATAGAACAATAACCACGCTCACCCAACAGTTACCCACCGAACCTGCCGTACATGCGCAGGGCCCACGACCTGCCGTACGCATGCAGGGCCCATAATCCTGCCGTACATGCGCAGGGCCTACAACCTGCAGTACGCATGCAGGGCCAATATCCTGTCGTACATGTGCAGAGCCAGGGTCTGTCATACACATGCAGGGCCAATTTCCTGCCGTACGTGCACGCAGGGCCGCCCCCAAAGGGCAAAGCATCCCGACACACGGCCCAAAGCCTATGTGTGTGCGCCGTGATGGGTCCCAAAGACCTATTAAAGCTGATCACCTGAAGGGTACTGCGAAGGGTGGTTTAAAAATCCTTTTCCCATAAACCGCTTTTTCATAAATTCCTTTTCGCCCATAAAAATATATAATCTTTCCAAAATTGGGAAATCATTAAATCAATAACTATAAAATCCTTTTCAATAACCAAACCCTTAATATTTCAATATACAAAATAACTAAATACGTTTACTTGAGAAACCAAAACATTCCCAAAAATCTAACGGTTCGAATAAATCGTCAAGAAAAATAGTTATCAAGCACCTCAATTTATTTCCAAGCATTAATTCTCTAACCATGCTCGAGAATCAAATAATATTTCTCAATTAATAAAATTCAATTGAAACTCAATTAAATATAAATACGAACTAAATCATGAATTTCATAAACCAAGTTTAAGGAACGAAGTCCACTCACAGAGATAGCCTAGCCTTGGTCTCCGAATGGATTATATTTCTCAATTCATAAACTCAATTAAAACTCAAGTATAAATACGAATTAAATCATAAAAATTCATAAAAAATTTATAAACAAGTTTAGGGAATGTAGTCCACTCACAGAGATAACCTAGCCTTGGTCTCCGAATGGATCGTCGCGATCGTCCTTAGACTCGGGAGTGTCGCCTAACACGATAACGGTAAAGCGTTAGAATAATATTAAATTTAATAACAACAACTAGAATTTTAGGCTTTTCGCTCCATAATCCTAATTTCAAGCTATAAACCAACTTAATTTCCTTCTCGACTAAAAACCCATGCCACTAACTTATTTTTAATCCGGTAATTTTCTCAATTAACTTCCATTTTATCCAACTTGACTGAGGGTTGTCCGGGTGTCGTTTCAACAGCCCAAAAATGTCTAACTTCACCTCAGAATCACCGTTTCTCCGATTTTCTTCAACTAACCATTCTAAATCACAATTGATGATTTCTAAGTTTGGAAATTACTTAAAACCACCTCAAATTATCACCCAAAATCAAGGATTCCAAGAGATTTGACATGGTTTCCAATTATCTAATTCCCAACTTTCTAACTTCTCACAATAATTCATCAATCCAAGTCCCAAATCACCACAAATCCATCCTTAACCCCACAATTACACAAAGCAACCCCCAATTTCACCCAACCATGGCCAAATCCGAAATGGACATAAACCCCAAAATCTCACACTTCCAAATTCTTCAAATTCCTCAAATTCAATTCACCAATCTAGTCCCTAATCACTCTAAATTCGTGTCTTATCCTTCAATTGCACAAAATAACCATCAATTTCACTTAATCAAGTCAAACCCGAAATGGGTCTCCAACCCCCAAAGTTTTAATCCTATAAAATATTCGAAATTGAACAACCAAATTAGAGGGAAAAGAAAGCCCATACCTAGTGGAGAAAAACCCATCAAAAACTTTGAAGATTGGAGCTTGGAGGAGGCCAAAACCAAGGGAGGAAGATCAGCGGACCTGCTTGAGTCAGCAACAGTGCGAAGCCTCTACAAGTCTCAATACTCAACGAATCAATCTGATTTTTGGAGGGTAGAACCTAGACACATAAAGGAACATTTCTCTAGTTTTGAGTTAAGGAACATTTCTCTGGTTTTGAGTTTTCTCATTTGAAGCTCAGAAATGGGTCGTATTTCACTCACAAAGAGGAACAGAGGAGAGCACTCGAGAGAGAGAAGAGGAGTGTGCGGGAGAGAGGGGAGAGGGAGGGGCTGGGCAGCACGGGAGGAGGCTGGGTGGGGGTCGCCGGTGGCTGGGCAGGTAGGAGGTGGCCGGAAATGGGCGGCGTCGCTCAGGGGAAGAGAGTGTGGGGGTGTCGGGCTGGCTGGCTTCTTCTTCTACTGGCCTGCGCGTGGAGAGGGGAAGAAATAGAGGGAGAAGAATATTCCAGAATTTTTTGGAATATTTTATGCAATTTCCTCAAAATTACAAGTTTGCCCCTCACTTTGAACCCCCGTATTTCTCAAACCGTAGCTCCAAACGACGCATGCTACGTGTCTACGAATTCGTGGCGTCGAGCTCTACGTACCTATGTCAAAGTCAACTCTAAACTCCAAGTAATTTAAAAAGTCAACTTTGAGCTCTTTTATCACGTTCATAACTTTTTAACCGTAACTCTAAATCATCCATGCCGCGTGTCAATGAACTCGTGAGCTCAAGACCTTCCTAACGGACCCAAAGTCAAAGCTAAAATCTTACCAGAACCAAAAGTCAACATTGGGCCCTATAATAGTGTACTTAAAAGGTACGGGTCGTTACATAGGGGCTTAAGAAAAGTTTGTTAGTAGTTAGGGAGTTTAAAAAAAATTATTACCCAAACTGAAGGTGAATGGTCGGGGTGGGTTGGGTAGGGCTAGGTTTGGGGCGATAGAGAGAAGAGAGAGTGAGGTAGATCGAGGGAGAGGTGGGTTGGGATGGGTCTGGGGTTTCGGGAGTAGATCGAGGGAGGGGGAGAGCTGCAGGGGGAGGGATGAGGCTTGTGTTGAGGAAAAGGGAGGGGAGGGGAGACAAAATTTTAGGGGGGAAGAGAGAGAGAGAAAGAAAGTCAAGGGGTAGGTTCCGGTGGTTCTAGTGGCAGAGGGGACAGGACCGACCCCGATTTCCACCTTGAAACTCGAAGTGGTCCTGCGGGAATCCAATATCAAGGAAAATCCTACAGAAAATTCGGCAGAACCTCCCCTGAAATTGGACTAACCTTTTCTCCAAGAAGACCTGCAAAAGCACTTCTAAACACTCAGCGCCTCTACCACAAACAAAGGGGTCTCTGACCCAAGTTTCAAAACCAACTACTTAAGTTTTCAACTAGATTTTCAGAGCGGTACCACAAGTTTAACTAAGGAAATAAAATTTACAAAGATAACTAGTTCCAACAAATTTCAAAAGTTTACTAATTTGCCTCGACGTCGTTGGCCTGACCGTTCCACCGCTACAACCTGGGGAAAAAATTTAAAACAACCATAAAAGGAAAACTAGTGAGAAGACTCAATGAGTGGACGAAGATAACAAGTGTTTAAACTTAACTTAAAAAACATTCATTTATTATGGCAAACTATAAAAATAACTGGGCATTAAGACCTCACGTCTCTCTTTAAAATCCCCTAGTTTTAAATCACTTTCATAAAATCCACTGAAAACTCTAAATAAAAATCCGCATTTGAAATCCATTTGAAAGCTCTGGTAAATCAATAAAATTGGTCAAGCCCCCAAAATATCAAATAAGAACTGAAATCTATGTTCTCACGGATTATCTTTTGTAAACTGATATAAAACGAATCACTCTCACCAAATCCAATATCCAGCAATCCTGCCGTACATGCGCAGGACTCACAATCTACCGTACGCATGCAGGGCCAATAATCCTACCGTACATGCGCAGGGCCAACAACTTGCCGTACGCATACAGGGCCAATAATTGCCATATGTGCACGCAGGGTCACTCCCAAAGGGCAAAGCATCCCGGCACACGGCCCAAAGCCTACGTGTGTGCCGTGATGGGTCCCAAATACCTTACTGAACTGATATGCTGAACTGGATACCAACAGGGTGCTTTGAAACTATAAATTTCAGAAATTCTTTCCCAAGATATAAAATACTTAACATTTCTCAAAAACCACGACTAATAAATCCTTGGCATAAAAGCCCATTGAAATCCAATATTTTCTCAAACTCAAGCATGAAAACATCTGTTAAATTTCTTTATGTCTAGCCAAAGCATGAAATCCAGTCGAAATTTCCAACGAAATCGAAATTACATTCCTTGTGTCTAGCCAAAGGATAAAACTCAAAGTAACTAATTCACTATCCAAATCTAAATCAACACTTATTTAAGAATTCAGGAAGCCATGCGCACGAACCAAATGATATTTCTAAAGTAGATAAATCACAGCTCCAATAACTCAAAATATAACTATGAATTCAGTCATTAAATTCATAAAAATAGTTTAGGAAACGAAGTCCACTCACAGAGATGGCCTAGTTTTGATCTCCGATTGGATCGTCCCTGGACTTGGGAGTGTCGCCTAAAATAAGAATGATTTACGTTAGAATAAAATTCAAAATAATAACTGAAAAACTAGAATTCTAGGCTTTTCGCTTCACAATTCTAATTTCACATTATAACCCAACTTAATTTCCTCCTCGACTCAAAATCCAACGCCACTAGCTCATCTTAATCTCGTTAAACTCCTCCAAATAACCTTCATTACTACACAACTCAACCGAGGGTCGTTCAAGCGTCATTTCAAAATCCAACTAACGTCCATTTCCACCTCAAAATCACTATTTCTGCAATTCCTTCAAACTAATCATTCTAAACACCAATTAATTATTCCTAAAGGTGAAAGTTATTCCCAATTGCCATTAAATCACCATGAACACCTTAGATTTCTAGAAATCCCGAAATGGACCTAAACCTCAACTATCCAACTTCCAATTTTCTTAGAAATTTCCCAAATTTCTCGTTCCAATCTTTGATTAGAGGCTCCTAATGATGGAAATTACTCAAAACACCTCACAATTAAACCCAAAACTTGAAATCCAAAGAGAAATCCGAAATGGCCCTAAATCTTTTAAATTCTCAATTCTCAACAATCACTAAAAATTAATGCACCAAACTAAGAGGAATGAAAGTTCTTAGGGCCAGTTTGGGATTGCTGTGTGGTGAGAAAAAGTTGCTGTAGCTGTGTGGTGAGAAAAAGCTGCTGTGAGGTAAAACAGTTAAATGTTTGGTAAACTGTGTTTTTAAAAGTGCTGTGAATCTTAAAAGCAGCAGTATAATGTTTGATAAATTTTGATGTAAAAGTGCTGTGACTATATATATTTAAAAGTAGCAGTATAATGTTTGGTAAATTTTGATGTAAAAGTACTGTGGCTATATATAATAACTAAAATAGACATAATGCTGAAAGTGCATTTTAATTTTTGGTTTGATAAAACAAGAATGCTTTCACTTGCTTTTTTACTTTTAATTATGATTTTTTTTACTTTTATTTATGGTTTTTTTTATTTTTATTTATACTTTTTTTTCTAAGTTTTATTTATGATTTTTTTAGTAAAAATTATTCTCATGACTTACATATCTAAAACTCAATTTATATTAATATTTTTTGTCATTGTATTTTGTTAATTAAAAGGTAATTATGATATTAAAATTTAAAAATATTACTATAATTTTTTAATGAGAGGGATAAAAATTGTCATTTTTTAAATTGGTTGAGGACAATTTCGTAAGTTATTGCTGCTTTCCCCCACAGCAGATTTTGAAAGCATATCTTTAGCTGCTTTACTCCAACTCCTAAAATCTGTTTTTCCTCACCTCTGTTTTCAAAATAAGTAGATTTTACTTTATTAACCAAACACCAAAAACTGCTTTGAGCCCTAAGTACCTCAGGATAGTAACTTAGTGGGGTATTTGCTCTCTAGTGCTCTACAGTTTGATTTCTCACAATGAATTTTCTAATTTCGACATGATAACCTGTCTTAGACCGGACAGAGGAAGGGATTAATCGAGGTGCACGCAATTTAACTCAGACAACCCTAATTGTCTAATAAAAAAAAATCCAAGAAACATGGCTGCTTAAACAATGTTATTACAAATTTTAATATATTTAGAATTATTAAGACACATTATTTTATAGAGTAAAATACGTTATTGATCCACAAACTTTACCCATTTTCTCAACTTGATCCATCATTAAAATTATGTCTCATATTGGTCTACTTATTAATTAACGTGGCTCAAATTGGTGCGCACATGAGTTTTTTTAGGGCAAAAGGGCCTTTTCATTGGCCCCATTGTGGAAGGAGAAGAATCGTCATGGTGGCAAAGAAATGGCAGAGGATTGGAGCCCTTAATGATCCAACAAAGGCCAAAGAAGGAAACCCCGACAAGAATGCCGGTGCCCCAGGCGTGAGACCGAGTGCTATCTGCTATACTACCTAATGGCGAACTTCCATTACTCTCGGAGTGTTGTCGGATTTGGGTTTGTTAGGTCGGGTGGGTTCTAGAAGTGGACCTGTTGGGTATTGTACAATGGTTTATTAGATCTGTGAAATAGGTATTGGGTTTTGAATTGAAAGCTTGAAGATTTAATGGGTGTGTTTGGATATGATTCATGTTTATAAATCTATCATGGTTTTGGTGTTTCGTTTGGATATTAATGTTGTCAACAATGCTACATTTACCATATTTTTATACTATAATTTTATATCACTTTACATGGCAATCTATATAGTATTCATATATTAGATACTAAAAAAAATAAAAATAAAAACCTACAAATAAAGAAAAACCATGTCTAGTAAAATGATAACACATAAGATGATATAAGAAATGTGTAAAAAAATATGGTAAAAATAATATTATTGTAATGTTGTAAACCTCAAAAGTAATTTTTTTTTGGTTAAAAACATTTTTAGTCCTTGTGTTTTACTCCAAAAGTATATTGGTTATTATGGTTTCAAAATTTCACATTTGATCAATGGTTTCAAAATTTCACATTTGATCAATGGTTTCAAAATAAATTTTAAAAAATATTTATTTTTTAATGTATTTTTTTAACTGTAATTGTCTTGTATTGTAATTTTTCTTTATTGCATTTGTTTTTTTTATTATAATTTAATGTAATTGTTTTTTTATTGCAAATTTAGGATTTTGAGATAATTAGAGGTTTTGGAAGAGATAGGATGGTACCGAGTTTTGGAGAATTTTGTAATAGTTAAGGAATTTTGGGAAAGTTTTGGAAGAGTTAAAAGAATTTTGAAAGAATTTCTAAATAATTGGTGTTTTGAGAGAGCTTTAAAATTGGGGGTAAAAGTCGAACTAATTACTCTACGCTACACTTAGGTTTGTAACATGTAATACATCTATTTATAATATTTAACAATTAATTAGGTCACTTCATTGTAACATCAAGATCAAATAAATTGCCAAATACTACACTTTAATATCCAGATGACGCTTGTGAGAGGGAGGGGATCACTTTTATACGTGGACGACATCTCTTTTTTTTTTTTTTTACTTTTTTTGGAATTTGAGGCGGATTGGAGTGCCCGAAAGACTATTGATCGAGTTCACATGGTCTCGTCCATTGGAGTTGTAGTTTTGGCAGGTAGAGGAATGGTAGTGGCTAGACCACATAATGTTGGTGGTCTCAGCAACACCAAATTTGTAAGCCTTTTATATTCTTTTGGCCAATGATTTGTAAGCCTTAGGGCATGTTTACTAATCCGTAATCGGAAAGGCAACAATGGGAATCATTCCCATTCATGCGTTTACTTGCATTTGGGAATGATTTCCATTGACTTTCCCATGTTTACTAAACTTTGAAAAGGGAAAAAAAAAATGGTGGGGCCCACATTCATTTGGGAATTCAATCCCTTATTTTGGAGGAGTTCAATTTCGGTGGGGGGGTTTGGAATGAATTGGGGAGAAAAG
>QANT01004381.1:0-10313 GCA_003254885.1 Purshia tridentata | reverse complement strand
ATAAATTCAAGAAAAATTCTAAATTTTCTTAAAGTATCGAAAGAATACTCTAAAACAGGATTTTCGTAATTTTTTTTAAGAATTCTGACTTTATGGAAATTCTATCAAATTTATTTTATGAAGGGAAATTTATTTTATTTTATTTTTTAAAAATTTGTA
This sequence comes from Purshia tridentata, assembly GCA_003254885.1. Lineage (NCBI taxonomy): Eukaryota > Viridiplantae > Streptophyta > Magnoliopsida > Rosales > Rosaceae > Purshia > Purshia tridentata. The sequence continues at coordinate 10,154 of QANT01004381.1, read as the reverse complement.
CTTCTGAAATTTTCTGAAAACTCTTGAAGGGAAATTGGTAATTTGACTCAAAGTATATTAGTACTAGTCAAGACTAATCCGTAAAAAATTTTCGTGTATTTTTCTGAGTCCAGAATTATTTTTAATTTATTTTCAAAATTTGTAAAAATAAAAAAATAGAAATACAAAAATAGCTGTACATGTAGCCACTTGTAATTGGTTGGACCTTGCCACTCAACATGCTAATGTGGCAAAGTTTCCAACACAAGTTCTTTTATGTGAATAGACCAAAAAACTTTGAATATTTACACGGAAGTGGTAACTTGCAAACAAAATTTAATTCTGGAAATATTTTGCTTCAATTTTGAATTTATGTGATAACATATAAATTAAATCAAAATTTACATGAGTATCTTACTAAAAAGCCTATAAAAATTGGACTTGAAAACCAGGCCATTAGTTGAAGAATGAAAACAGACAATTTATCGGACGTCATTTTTGTTACTCTAAACAATCAAAAGAAAACAAAATTTCAATTCTTAAACATGTAAGCAAGCTCTTATAGCAAACGTAAACCAGTTTCGGCCCAAACAGAAAAAGCCCAGGACCATAGATATCGTGGTGGACCCCAGGCATGATTGGTATACACGTGTCTGCACTTCTGCAGACCGTCCTTGTGAGCTGTGAACTTTTGATAATGCCAGACCAGACAGTCTGTGATCTCAATCCAAGGGCAGCCAACCACGAACCAACCCAGATTATTACGTTGACCATTTTCAACACGTGGCACGCATGGAATGGTTAAAACTCCTTGTGTTGCCTGGCGTGTACCTCTTTCTCAGCATAACACAACAACACTACACAACCTTAGCCGAAAACGGCAATATCAATATCAGTATCAATCATTTGCCACCGCTCGCCACGTGTATCTGTCCTTACAGTATAAATTTTTAATTCTAAATTGGATATTTCCTTTTCTTTATCCCAGTCACCGGCCTCAGCAAGTCAAGAGGCTGGAATTAGATTATGAGTGACCGCATGCTTCGACGATGCCACGTGGGCGTTGCCGTGGAGGGCTTAGAGCTTTTGGACGGTGAGCTTATAGAGCTGCCTTGCCGTGGGACTGTGCCTAACTGGTCTCATTTTCACAGGCTTAGGCCTTCTACTATGGTAAAGCCATTTTTTGATAATTAAATACCATTTTGGGTGTGTGAATAGTGTTTTTTGAGTATCAGTTTCACTATGGTACTGATACTTATATTTGATTATCAAAATTTTAAATCTGATTAAATTATACCTAATATTAATTAAGTATTAAAAAAAGTTATACCATTGATTATATTTTAAGAAAATCTTTAATTTAAGGNTTTAAGGTCAATATTGAATATATTTGAATATTTCATTTGTTTATCTAAATTAAAATTTCTCTATTTTCTTATCCAAAAATAATAAACATAGTATTATTTATTTATTTTGTGATGGGTATACACAAAAAACATATAATGAAAACTAAATACAAACAATTAAAGTTTTTAAAGTATTCAAACATGTGAGCCCAATCAAACAACTAAAGTTTTTAAAGTATTCAAACATGTAAGCCCAAGCCAATTGGGTATCACTTTTTCTTACCCTCAAATTTGGGTTTCAATATGGCAATCAACCCAAAATGACTATCACAATCCGGTGCATAGTGGAGAAATTATGGCCAAATGTTAGCCATTTTGGCTTTTGGCTATCAAAATTCTGGTGCATAGTGGAAGGCCTAAGGTCATGTACACTTTTGCTGACACACCATAGCTGATTGATTAGTTGGTACAATTGAAACGTATTTACAAACTAGAGTCAATCGTTCATTTGGTACTGTTAAATTCTACAATTAATTATAAGATAATATGATAATATTAGAATATATAATATAATATTATATAATATTATGATAATACTATAATAATATTAAAATTTAAGATATCATTAATTTATGATAATATTACACATTTTTTAAATTAAAAACATCAGGATAATATATTTAGACTTTAGTCAAAAATAAAAAAACATTTAGGCATTAGTCTAAAAGAGGAGAAAAAATTAGACCAGCCTATAACTGACCCTTAAATTAAACGATTTTACTATCGTATCGTGTTTAGGCCGGCCCATATAATAAGCCAGGCACGGCCTATGGGCCAACCGTGCTAGTGTCATGTCTTAAACGCCATGAGCCTTTTTTATCTTTCTACATTTTAGGATGAGATAATTAAAGAGAAAATAGATCACCAAGGACGTCAATGGCTTGGAGTGTCACAAGGTGAATTACTTTAGCACTGTCCAGGAAACACAAGCATTGTCGGTATAAGGGGTTTTGAAAAAATAAAAACAAAAACAAAACCAAAATTATAAGAGAAACTATTGCCGTAACTAATATTTCTTTATAAAACTGACTTTCTCGTTCTTTCATTTAATTTCTTCAATTATTTAATTTTATGAATATACTGTTCTTATTTTATTTTAAATGTTTATCGACATACGTTTCAGTTTATGTCAAAAGGTTAAAACAAGGACATTATTAACTAAAATAAAAATGACAACATGACTCGAATATGACTCATAGCTCATATCAAGAGACAAAAGCTCATTATTTTTGACTACAAGAAAAGATATATACATATATATACTATTAAGCATGTTCTTTATCAATGTTTACTTTTTCTTTTATAAAATCTTTACATTATGTTCAAAAGTCATTAATTATTTTTGCTTAAATAAAATTAATTTCACCTAATTCCTTATTATTAAAAAACCATTTAAAATGATGAATTAGTCAAATCAAATCCACTACTTGTAATTGATGGAATATATATATATATATATATATTTCATTTACATGTGATTGATAGAGGATTTAAAATCCTATAAATAGTGGATTTATTCCTCACATAATTAAGTTTTAAGATTTAGGGCCAATGAATAGAAGTGGTTGGAAGAATGTTGTTATTATGAGCATAATATTTTTGATTAGGGTTAGGGTTACACTAGTTATAGTGGTAGCTGATGATTCTCTCTCCTACCCTTCTCAATATGCCTCATCACCACCAATCCCACTACCACTTGATGATCTCCTCTCTTCCATTCAACAAGATGATAGTAAATTTTTTAAACATCATAAATTCCATATACCTCGAAAATTAGCATGGTGTGTTATAAAATGTGACATCCTTTGTAGTAAAGCACAACCCCTCCCAATGTACCTTGGTTGTCTTTCTATATGTTTGCCAATAAAATGTTTGCGTCAAATTAGGCGTGATGATCATGTTCTTGTTCTCGACAGATTAGATATTGATTCTATCTCTAATTGTATTGTTCGTTGTGCCAAGTCTTTGAGCTCCAAACATGAGAACGGTACGTACCCTAATCCTGTCTCACTCTCTACATCGACACACGATATCACATGAATGTGTATACCATGTATGTATCTTTTTCTGGTTATATTCGACAAGATTAAGAAATTAAATTTTAGATTTCCACAAATTTCAAGAGTTCAAAAATATAGAAATTTCAAAAGAATTTCGATTTCAGTGGAAATTTAGACTAAGTTAATAATTGAAACTTTTAATAAAATTTCAATAGTTTTGATTTGGTAATATTTCAGTACCTCAAAAAAATAGAAATTTTGAAATTTAATTCCTTGGACAAGATTGAATCTTAACTTATTTTAATTCTAATTAATCTATGTTTCGATCATCTCTCATCACTTGAGCTACCTCAAGAATCTAGTAAATACCTCTTTAACTTATTTTAATTCTAATTAATCCATATTTCGATCATCTCACATCACTTGGGCTTACCTGAAGAGCCTAGTAAATACCTCTTTACCTTTTACCTCAAAAACATGATACTAGTATTTATTTGGATCTTGTAAAATAAGTTGGAAAAGAATAGTATTGGGGTCCACCATTTAGTCCAATGATATGACAATATATATTTTTGGTTTCCCTTAAGGAAATCCAGTGTGATATGTTGCCATTCAAATTAGAACATACATGATCAATGATCCAAAATCATAGTCTTGCAAGACAACATTTTCTTACATATATATATATATATATATATCTATATTCTCTAATAAGGATGTCCTCATTTTAAGAAAATTAAAGATACCATTGCTTATAGGACCACTCTACCATATATCTTAACAATCAGAATTGTCTGTTATTTAAATTTAATATCAAAGATCATCTATGTAAAAAATTAATAAAATTGAAAATTATTTAATTATTTAAATATCGCCAAAGAAATGGATGAATATTATGTTGATAATCAAACGGCCACATGCAGTTACAAATGCACATCAAGGGCTACGTGAGATGTAGTCCTTTCGGAATTTTTCTTTCCTTAAAATTAGCTAGGTAAGTTTTGTTCTAGGCCCAATTTTAACCCCAGCCCACCTATGCCTAAATCTAACCCAATCCCACCTGGCCCATCACTAACTTACTAAAGTCTAGTCCTTATTACATCTAGGTAGATCACCTACCCAACTAGTCATGTACCAATTTATACCCCTTTTGTAATTCTAACCATCTAGTAAAAATCTAATGGATTAGATTATGACACGTTTTTAAACTTTTAAAGTTTAATTTGGATAAAGACCCATTTAGTGGTTGAAGGATCAAATATAGTATTGCTATACATACTACATTTTTAAACTATAATTTTATATCATTTTAAGTAACAATTTATATGGCATTTATACATTGGATAGTAAAAAAAAAATTCAAAAAGAAAAATAAGAACCATGTCTAGTAAAGTTATGACATGTGAAATAGTAAAAAAATGTGGTAAGTAAAGCAATGTTTGATCAAATATAATTTATCTGAGTAAACAAATTGAAGAGCATTTTTCGATATTCAGAAAAGAAAAACTTCTCGTACAGTTAAATAAAAGCTTAGAAAATATGGCATTATATGATTTATCATATTTTATAGGACGGTTAGGATTAAAAAAACATGTATAATCACTTGCCTGACTAGTTGCATTTTTTAAATTTATGAAATTCACTCCCAAGTTTTATACCATTTTAACAAGTTTTGTACATTTGAAACTTTTCAAAGGAACAAATAGGTCTTCCAAAATTTCGAAAAGAAAATTTTGATTACGAAAAAAAATAGTTCATAAATTAAGCATCCCCACTTTGAAATCCTGGATTCGTCCCTAGCCACTTTATTTTCAAATATGTTGTTTTATGCATGGATGATTCTTATATGGTTATCTAAAAAATGAACGAATTGGATCATAGAACTAAATCCCGAGGTGGTCCCAACAAAGTTGCTTTCATTACTTTCTTAAAATATATGGAAGGCATCCTTATACTAGAATGACTATATTTATCTATACTATTAAAAAGTCATAAGTCACTCTTTGGTTTTTCAGACTTTCCCAAATTTTGAAGCCTAACGTACTATTTTCTAACACAATTTATTGACTAAACGAAGTATATCTTTTAAGAATAAAACTGTAAAATAAAAAAATTTAATAAAAAAGAAAACAAATAAAAGAGTACACTAGGAAGTCAATTGACACACGTAGGGGAGATTCATACCCGACGGAGACCCCGTATACCCGACGGGGCGGGGATGGTATTGGCAAACTCGGCCCCGCCCCGCCCCGTTGCCATCATCAGTATGTACTTTTAAAATTAAATAATATATAAGTTAAATAGGATATTTATATATAATTTGATTTATGCGATATTTAATAATTGTATTTGAATTTGAATTGCTAATTTTGTTGATACATTGATTTTTATTTTATTTTCAATAGGAATGTGTTGATTGAATCTCATTTTTGTCCAATCGAGTCTAGACTTTTAATAACTGATTGCCCCAACTGCCACAAATCAAAAATATTTCAATTCATCCTAACACACCATTTTTGTTTTTTAATGTGGCAGATTCAGACAAATGGAAAGTTAATATCGTGACCTGCTATGAGAGCTGCAAGATAAATTATTAGTTATGTATATATATTTGAATTTAATCTATTTGTTGCAAATATAAAATATAAGAAGAAAATGAATCAAATATAGTTTGCATTTTAAAGGTGAAGGAGAAGATAACCTGAAACAAAAGTATTTTCTGAAAAATATAAAGAAAATTTCATAGTTTTCATTTGGTTACACACTTCCTTTTAGTGAAACCACGTATTTCTTTAGTTACTCATTTGTTTTTGTTTATAAAACATTCCCTCATAATTAGTCAATCATGGGAGCCGAACTTTATACTTATATACTTTTGTTTTCACCAAAACTAGTTAAGCCACGAGTACTGATACGATTTCGAAGAGAAAAAAAAAATTAATGTATTTCGGTCCCAAGGGAAATATCAGTGGTCCAGAAAACAGAAATATCGATGGAAATTTCTACAAAATTTTGACAAAATATTGATATCAATAAAAATTAGACAGAAATCGTGGAAATTGTGAGCAAAATAAGGAATTTTTTTGCCCAAAATCTAAATCTAAATAGAAGGTACATTCAATTTGCCCAAAATATCACCTCACTGATCATATCAACATAATTACCCAATATATGTGGTGTGCACGAATGGTCACAAAGCCTCCAAAATCCTGATAGCCAGATTCTAAAATTTTCTTGTCTAAGATGAAAATTTGTTTCTAAATAATATGAAAAAATGAATGCACAAAACGTATAAACAAAAATGCATCTCTTTGTAAGTGGCTGAGGTCTTCTTCCCCAGCTTGTGGCATCCAAATTCTAAAGCTAGACTCGATCTAGGATTAAGAAGACCGACATATTTACTGCTCAAAATGATCCATGCTTTTGTTAACATTATAAAGCAACAAGAAATTTTAACAAGGTTGAAATATTTGATCAGGAAAATGAATACCAAATTCAAAGTAAGGAGAATGAAAGAGACAAACCAAATGCCAATTCAAACTAGTGTATAAACGAAGAGTTAGATAACATTTCATACTCAGTAGCCTCAAAGCTTTGTGTTTTCAGAATGCTATACTAACTTCTTAGAAACACACCAAAAGAAACTGCTTGTGAATTGTTTCTTGTGCCTCACAATTTCATGTCTGTTGACCAGGTACCTTGCACACTAGGATGTTTGGTTACATGTCTAGTCTTCAGTTTCACCACTTTTCTTCCGAGGGAATTCCTTAATCTGGTTGCACATTGAAGAATCTCTTCCGGATCCATATTCTTCACACATACCACTCTTTCATTCTTGTTCTCTGTGCATTGACAAAGGAAACTCATGAAAATTTGAAGGCTTATGCAGTGACTCACAAGAGTGCATGTCAGAGAGAGAGAGTCTTACTGTATAAGCCCTTCAAATGTGGATGCTGACCACGAATGAGTTCAGTAACCACCTCTAGCTGAGGATTCTGCTCCTTAAATGCAGGTAGTTGTGACTCCATAAATGATCTACCATGAAAAAAGCTAAATCATGAATACAATAAAATTATGAAAAAGATTCATTTTCCTCTTTTGAGCACCAAGAAATAATTAGAGGTTCCTAAAGTAGAATAATTTGTTTGGCAACACTTGTAAAAGGGGGCAAGCATACTGGGAATCCAGATCAGATATATTTCTATTTGTTATAGTCTCATATAGAGGGTTTGTCCTAAGGATAAGAATACACATGAAAGAGAGTACAATCTAAAGCAGAATATCACCTTAATACCCAAAGCTACTCATAATCCAAATCAGAATATCCATACATACATATATACATGCATACACACACACATTCATACCCAAAGCTACTCATATACTTATACAGGGACTTCTGTCTGGGCATCCACAGCCTGATTAAAGTATGCTTCTGTGGTTTAAACTACTGAGTGAATCAGTTTATGAAATGACTGTTGGTTAATCATATCCATGGTTTTTCTAACATTAATTTCTCTTGCAATGCCATGCAATTGAAGCGAAAAACTAAAAAGTAATAAAATATATACCATGCACACGTTTTTATGCATTGCAATGATGGCTAACCCAAAAAGTAAGAAAAATGGCAAAAATCATTGAGCAAATGAAGGCTGTCAGTTTTCAAAGCAAGAAATTCTGTTATTGCCAATCTGGAGGACTCAACAAACATCCATCTAAAGGCTTAAAATTTAGAACTGAGATTTTCATGAAAATCTGTGGACGTTTGGATAACAGAAGAATTCTATATGCATGCGTGCGCGCGCGCACACACACACACACACACACACCATTGGTGGTCATGATTCCAATGGTGGTCAACCAATGGTGGCAAAAAATCTGTGCACCGTAAGCCACCGTTGGAATTTGACCCAACGGTACACTTTAACTTGAACCAATAAATTAAACTAATAATTTTCTAAAATGAAACTGACAACTTTGGCAAAAATGATAACAAAAACATCATTTGCTCCTAGAAAAATGCACACACTCCTTGTATTTCTCCTTCTTCGTCCTCTACTCCATTACAAATTAAACAGCCTCTTCTAGTTCTCTTCTTGAAACCCATTGAAGAGAAAAATAGCCAACTTCCAGGCAGATCAATGTGCTGTGAAAGAATTTGTCGTTTTCTTTTCGTTTTTCTCTGATCAGATACTATACTTAAACAACAACAAAATCCTCTGTAACAAACTCAAAGAACATAGATATTCTTAAGATTAACTTTTATAAAATTAGAGAACTACAATATCTACTCTTTCAAAGAAACTTTGTGTCTAAAATATGACTTTGTCTTTCTCAACTCAAACAGAAATATCAACTATAATCTTTACTCTTTATGCGCATACGAAAAAGAAGATAGAGATGAGCTGCACGTCAGTTCTTAGTGCCCAGGTCTTTGGATTTATTTCTTAACAATTGCATGTTCCCAAAGAAGCAATAAAATGAGACAATGGTTTTGAAAAAAAAATTTTAGACCTGCAAATCGATGGGTATCCAATATCCAAAAACAATCAATGCATATCCTTTAGAAATTACTCCCTCCATATACCATTCTCATTAAAGGTTTTGATAAAAAAAGTGGAGCTGTAAATCAATTTCAAGGGGGCTTGTTGTATTGAATATTACCGGAGCAGAAAAATGGAGATGTATAGAACGAAGAGAGAAAAATACAAGGAGTGCGTACATTTTCTAGGAGCAATTCATGTTATTTTTATCATTTTTGCTCAAGAATATGTCAGTTTTAATTGTCCAAAATTATTAGTTTAATTTATTGGTTCAAGTTAAAGTGTACCGTTGGATCAAATTCAACGGCGGTTGAACACCATTTTTCTTAGTCCACAGTGACCAGGAGAACACCACTGTATATATATATTAAGATATGGGGGAGGATCCATGACTGCTTTTAAATAACACAAGTTTTGAAACAATTTGGAGGCCTTTGAGTGGAATAACTTTCAATAGCTAGGTTTAATGTTACATGACTTTTTGACTCCAGGAAAAATAAAATTAACTCATATCTCACCTCCATAAACTAAATTTATGGTGAGAGAACCCGAGCAGGGAAGGAGAATGGTCGGTAAAATGAGACTAAATTAAAATGAAAACAGAAGGTTGGAACTTTTGGTTATAAATAACCAAAGAAAAGGAGTTAAAGACCCAAAGCTCAGAAGCTACAAGCATACAATTTTACATCATCTATGTGAAAGGGCATTTGAGATCCATGTTGTTAATTAATGCAGTGCGTATCATAGTGAGATAATAGATTATGCAGACTAACAGTTTAGGAACTAAATCCCACAGACTAGTACTAGTACTACTGGTACTATTACTATTACTATTACTGTAAGCTTATCAAGATGCCTCAATTCCCGTAATGGAATCATATGCATTATGGGCTTCCATATCCAAACAGCTTAAGAGCCACTAAAGGAATTTTAGTCTACCAAAGAAGACAGGACAAGCATGAACAGCTTGCTTTTAATCTATTAAGCCCCAACCTAACATGTAATGCAGCAAACCATTGCAAATAATTGTTTGTTCCAACCTCTCTGTTTATATTAAAGTCAACCGAAGTTTATCTTTTAATTTAACAAAATAAAAATTTGTTAACTCAGATAATGTAACTTCACGGAGTACAACGTTAAAGAATATCATAGATAATGTAATTTCTTTTAATGTCAGAAGTTTTATGAACGGGTTTGCAGCTGGTGATAATTTAAAGAATATACCT